>LUCH01000322.1:95839-203577 GCA_013368495.1 Paragonimus heterotremus | reverse complement strand
CATAAAGACATCGAACTAACTGGTGACAGAATCCGAGATTACTCGTCTTCGGTTTCCTACAGAATAGATGCTGCAGTATACGTTCCCCTTTTATTCGCCTTGCACACGTGTGCTAGCGACTGATGTAACAGTAATCCGACGTTTCCCAGCCGAAATCGTGGTTGAGTGATTTAGTAAAATTTCAAGTACCTGCTACCCTGTTATCATGACATCTTTTGATCATATGCATGAAACCTCGGGGTAAATGTACACCACTGCTTTTGTAAGTGGGATAGTTGGAACGAAAATCGCCATAGACTAATAACGAAACGGTAACCGGCAAAACTCTCATGAGCTATCCCTTTTTTCCGTCTTGGATTTGGGAAGTTGGTCAGTGAGTTGTTTACGGTTGCATCGAACTTACTTTCGTGTGGCTGTATTAGTTAGATTGTCACTGGGGACAACAAAACGTAATTACACTCCACCCATCCAGACTTTTCTCTCTTTGGCGGTCACTGTCTATTGTATGTTGCCGTTACCTATTACTCAACCTACTCCCACCCATCTTTGGGAGCACAGTATGGAATTACATCATTAACGCGTGTAACCATCCTATACAGAAAGAGTGTCCTCTTCGTCGGACTCAACAGCTATTGTGGAAGGTTCTGCTCACACTTCAATTGTGTGATAGTCAACTAACCCACTGCTTTCCAATACACTTCCATGTATTTTGTGCAGGTGGTGACAATCATTATATAGATGGGTCCAACTTGCATATACTGTTCACTGAGGCGGAAATGTTTCACGGATTGCCAAAGATTCGGGCATAACAATAACACAAGAATACCTACTACTTTGTGCTGTCGCTAACGACTCGAGAATCGAAGTAATCGATAGACAGAGACGACTATTTATCGAAAGTGTTCGAATCGTTGATAAAAGCTAGGTGTATTGTTCGTTTTGCACACCTTTTCGCACTAGATGGTACCTTGGAAATTGAAAGGTTCAACGAATTCATATCGACCGCGTCACGAGAACGCTGAACCTCATCGGGGCTTGATACGGCCCGGTCCTGCTTTCAGTGATAAGCTGACACAGTTAACAATTGCACGGTAAATACTAAATCACCAAGGTATATGTGATGGGTTATTGATCTCGTAAAGTGGTTGACCAACATATACTCCATGAAGCCTACATGGCATGGTCTTCAGACGGCATCTGGCTTCCACTCTTTAGACCTTTACTTCCTTATCCTTAAGCCTTTTGCTCCTTTCCTATCGGCAGACGATGAGCCGATTTCTCATTGTGTGTACGTTACAGGACACTTGTACTATTTTCTTTTCCTCGGTTACAGGATTTATTTTATTATGCCTAAGGTGCCATCAAAAGAACTGTGGATTTGTGTGGGGGACTAATGTGGGACTGGTTATAATACGGTGCGACTACGTCTCTGAGGTACAACTTTTAATGTTTACTGGTTTGTCCACTTGGCATTTATTGGAAAGTCATAATATGTGGGTTGTATATTGAAACCGCAGAGATAGAGGTGTGGCGAATACAGACTAGATTTGTAAAACTTTATACCCTAGTGGAAATCCTTGCGTATGCTACTTCGTAGTACCGTATGTTCACGCAGTGACTTGTTGTTTGTAACTGCGTGTTCGTCAAGGAGGTAGTTTATAGACCTCTTCTAACTGAAAGTTGGTTCCTGTTTACGAATCCGGGAGTAGTTCCGGTAGCAGTCGGTTAATATTTGCAGGTCACCAGGAAATGAGTTATCACAAGTCCAGGTGCATTGTCCACCCAAGTATACAAAGTGGATGTCAGTTCCATACGGCCTGACTACAACGACTAGCGCAAACGTACAACTAAAGGACTCTTCAACAACGTAGTTGACTACTCCTTTCATTTGTAGCAGGTCTTTTCCTCCTACATCGTTGCATGTCAAAATTTGGTTTTCAGACTCAAATTCGTAATCTTGCACAGAATTCTTAGACTCTTTAGATTTCATGCAATCAGCTGATCTTGTGCAATTACTAAGTGTTACATTCACTATTGTCCAAATTAGACTGCAAAAAAACACGACGGCTCAGTTATGTACATTTAAACACATATGTAACACAAGTGACTGAACGATTTAACGTCTCCCAATCTAGGCCACCCATAAGAGAATTTGATAGCCCGTGACCTCCGACAGAAGCATTTGCTGTTATTCTGAAGAATGTTTTCAGTTTTTCATCAGTTTCCGTCGTGTTTCCTGGTATTATCATTGTGTAACTCTTCCTACCTTCATGTGAGATGGACTTTTGCGTTTAACTACTTAAACTTGCAGTTCTCTTCAAGACTGTCGTATTTATCAAGGTTCACGAACGTCCTTCAAAAAGACAGATGCAATGACTAGAATTCAAGATGTGTGTTATAGGAACAGCATAAATGTTACAGACCGTCCCTTTAGTCAAAATGGTTGATGATGTTCAGCTTCGATGACCAATGTTTACGGTGATAAGTGTTTATTTCACAATTAAAACGGGATCCGGAGAAATATTATTTTACTCACTCGCGTGCTGCAACATCAAAGGACGCACTGGGACCACTGAAACTGAGTCTGTTTGTTTGTGTGATACGTTGCTGTCTGAAAGCTTTGTACCTTTGGTTAAATATTTTTTTTACTAGATGTCCCACCAACCTCATCTTAATAAAACGCTTAATTTCATCAACATAAGAAGCTACACGTTCACATTTGTGCTGACGGATTAAAATGTAATTGTGAATTGATACACGCTTGCTTGACGGGAGCTCTGAAGATCTGGACCATTCTGTATACGAATGACGTAGTTACAGTATGGAAGATGCGATGAATAACAGAGCTCAAGCGCTTTTCATTGAACTATCCCGCCTAACTGGCCACTGTACAATAACCGTTACTTTCGCAATCATTATCCAACAGCAGTTCTTCGGGTAGAACTGAACGAATTTATCCCGGATACATCTCATAGTAACAGTAATCTAACTGGAGAACACGACCTTGATGTTGAGCCCGATGACGTTAGTGTTGTCGATCTAGTAGTAAGCAGTTACTCCATATACAAAATGGACCACATAAAATACACCAGGCACCAGTTTTATAATGCAAAACGAGCAAAACGGCAAGTTCAATGCCTTCAGTTTCGAGACCGGGAATAATAATTATTATTTTCAAATGGTACCAAGCTAAGACTGAATCGAAGCAAACGTTGAAAAACAAGTGCTTCTATGCGTATCATTTAGCTGATAATAAATGTATGGCAGCAGTATATTTGTTACTGTTTTGGCCTAGTTCCTTTAGCGAATTGAAGCTGTTTCCTTCACTCTGTTGATCAGGCGGTCGATTGCGTACATGAACAACCTGATGAATTTGATTTCATTCTCCCCCAGGTCATTTAGGTTCACAGCGACTTTAGATCAATAAAATTAGCATTCCGTTCTTTTTTTCGTAAACTGCCCGTGTTGTAACATTGATTATTTTTTAAGAATTTGACTGCCGAATGAAAGACACCGGATCGTGTGCATAGCTTGTACGCTTGTGTTCAGACCTGGTGAGGTGAGATGAACAGTCAAACGGAAAATGAACAGATTAGTGGCCTGTATGAAATTGTCCGCGGAAATCGCGTGACTGAAGCATCTGAATGATTTGGAAAGGTCACGTGTACACACATGCACAAAAATTCATCAAAGAAAGGACACGGTCTTCCTTTATTCCTGATTTTTATTGTAGTAATGAGTTCATGTGTCGATGGCTGATTCTCGGCTGACAGCATGGTGCGATTCTCAATCTAGCTATCTGTAATGTAAAGAAAAGCAAATGACCTCATGGTGTTGTGACCGTTACAATCGTTTAAATCCTTTTAGCCTGTTTGACTGTTCATCCCAATAGCAAACATTTTATAATCCAGTTGATTTTCAAGGAGACGCTGACACGTGTCTTAACATACATCACTAGCACCATTGTTACCACAACGTTAATCAGTGGGATATCCGTCATCATCCTCTCTATCAACCTGTTCATCAAAAACGTCTTAAACATCGTTCTTATGAAAGCTGACGATGTAGCAGCCATTGGTACTGATAGATTTCTGCGATACAACTGTGAATAATTAGCCTTAGTTAAAGTATACAATAAGAGGGATGGATGGAACTTATGATAACACATATCCCTGTGCCCAGATACAAATATTCAGCATCAACATCATCCTCGACATTTTGTAAACATATCAGTAAAGTACGGTTGAGATTAGCACCGCATTCCAATAAATTTTCTTAGAGGTTTCACTACCTTGATGAATCACTTCTCATAACTCTATAAACAACGTAGATGAACATTGAAAACTGGTATGTCAATGGATCATATACAATCTCCCGTAAGGTTCGCATCTATCGATCGGGCAAGTCAAAACTAAATACCATATGAACATTTTCCTCGGTTCCTGTGGTGGTTTTAATAAATCAGAAAAGATTCAACACAAAAATCTTTCATATATTACCGGGCTACGAAAATGGATGTTTACTTTTATCCCACTAACAATGGTGATCACTCTTTCCAATTAAAACTACTTCAAGTTTGCGGCGATGATTATAATCTAATCGATTGTGACTATACGAACCTGTGTCGGTCAGACAACACGTAAAAACCTATGTTCATCCGAACAATGTCGAGTTGTATGACATATAACACTAGCCAGGGAGTAAGTGTGAGTGATCGCCGACTCACGATCAATTCGCTTGCACCATGTTCGATAATTCGTAAATTGACAATTGTTCGTTATTGACCAATATAAACGTCCATTGATGATGTTTTACTCCCGACTCAAAAGTTATAGCAAACCAAGTGAAAGAACTAAAAAATATAGCTTTGTAAAACAAATTCGACCTAGATATGACTTGAAGCAATACAGTCATCAGAAAATAACACAAAACAAGACAGTGGTACGGAGACAATTGTTCAGCACATGTTCGGTTGGCCGATTCCGGTAGGATAGATGCAAAATGGATGTAATTTACCAAAATAGTCGTTTATAGAGTCATTTGTTTATCGAGCAAGGTGGATAGTTGAAGTAATGAGAACGAGACAGATATTGTTTTATCATTTTTGCAACCAGTCCTTCTAGCCAATGATCCACTAGATAAATCCTTGAACGGCAGTCACGTATGCGGAGCGTCACAGTTGCCTTTTTTATTTGGAATTTTTCGGGCCTTTTTAATACCTATGGCCTCGTTAAATAAACTTCCAGTGATGGCAAGTCATGGTTAAGGACCCATTGATTGCCCTTCTCACGTTAGACACAAGTCATCAACATGACGGGGAAAATGTCCCGACTTTAGGATCTGAAGCTGCCCAATAACATCTGACTACAGAAGCCCTCGAACTCAAGGTCAAATTTACTGTACACATGCCCTCATTCAACCGAAAAGTCATTTGGTGTCATCCTAACGGCTACCTCTGTTCACCTGACTTATAACGTGATACTCTTAAATTACTCTGTTGATCCACGTCTTATCCATTCTGTTTGCACTACATACTCCCATTTTTTGCCCGTCCATCAGGTCTGATGAAGCTTTCCATTCAGAAGTGGAATGTCACAAATAATCACAATTACTGATTGTTCGTTAATTGCAGTCACAATGTCCACTTCATCAGTTCCACAATAGTTCAGCGTTTATGCTGCTTGATCAACCCCTAATACGAGCGCACAATTCTGTGCTTCATAGCCGTAAAAGATGCTCATGCATTTCACTTGGACAAACAGTATAGAAGAAGCGGTCTTTAAACGGAGAAACTAAATGAAAGAGTTAATTCAAGTGCAGCCACACATCTATGTTCAAATTTGCACTGTTAAACAGCACGTCATAGTTATTATCTTAAAAGATATCCAGTAAACAAAGTCCCCACTTCAACTGAAGTCGAACTCAAAGAGTCAGAAACAGCTCATATCTTAACGCGCTGAGATTTTCCCGTCAAACTGTTAAACATAAGCAGCACCTCGGAATTTCTGCACTCAGGAAAATTCCTAAAAATCAGTTGGGAAGACTGATATTACATTTAACATGCATCTTTCACAAAGATTTAGGCTAGAGTGATTGGAACTTTCATCGGTTTGTTCTATGTTCTACTATGTGTAATGACAAAGACCAGGACTAAGTTGATTTTGCAGATACGTGCCAAGAAAGGTTCGATAACTATGTGGACTTTGACGGGGATATTAGAATCACGGGTTGGTCATCCGTTTTTACCTGATTTACCTTATATGATGTCTTCACTACAATAGTCTCTTATAGAGGCTGATTCGTCCACCGACTGTGGCACGTCTGTATAAACGCTTGTAAGTTATGTTTCAGGCCACAGACTGTACTAAGGACTTATCTGACTCGGAATCACACTCTGATGGGTGGGACTGAGCCGGGAAAACACTAAAGAAACGCAGCTTGTGGGTACAAGCATATGGGTGAACTGTGTGAAATTGCTCGGCTGCGCCCAACATTGTATGGAACCATCGGTGTCACTGGCCATCTGGCTATCGGGCTGACGGCCGGTTGACGATGCCCTGTTGCATCCGGCTCGTTCCGGTCCTTTTTGCATGCGCTAGCATCATACACACACACACACACACACACAACTTTCATGGTCTGCGCTCTGTCTGAAACGCATACTGACCCGTGTGTCGTTTGATGACTCACCTGGCCAACCACGTGCTTAACAAGACACGTGCAGCGGCGCGTGCATCCTAGCCACGTGTGTGCGTATGTGATGCGTGCATGCGCGAACGCACTTGCGCGTGCCTACGTTATTCGAGCGATCATTGTCTGTCACCTATTGTTTGAATGATCACATCCGTTCACCAAACCGTTTGATGTTCGCTGACTGGGATGTGTTGGCTCCAGAGAGGGCGAACTGACAGTAGTTAGATCTGCAAAGCAAAGCTGCTGAACACATTATGCCTCAGGACCCTGATGCTAGAACCTGTAATCGAATGGCCTATCTACGTTCCTGATGGCGGCGTCTATTTTCAATTTACCATACTATGTGTAGTTCTTTGATAGCGCATATGCGGAATTCATAGGCAGCGTTTGTGCAGAATAGGTACCTAAACCCTGTCTTCAGCTTGAATTTCACATGAACACAACGATATTGACAATTAAATTTTTGTCACCAGTTTGGGAATTAGGTGAACTGTGTAAGGGAAAATACAAACGGCGCCTGAGAATTCTTGCGACAAAAAGGTTTTCATAAGAAGCTTCATCGTTTTACCTCGATTCGAAGCTAAGCATCAAAACATTGTTCAACGTAGTATTTACCGAGCCTGCCAAATTTGGCTCGAATGATTTTTAAGGTTGATTCCCTCACATCAACCCGTTTCCAAGTGAGCATTTTATTTTCGAAAACAAGGAAACCACAAGATGAGACACGAGGTAAATAAGGCTTGTGCTGAACAAATTTTATTTCAGAATGAGGGAGCCTCAACCTCTGGACGCTGGTGCGTTGTCAGTGTGTGATAACTTAAAAATTAATGCTCGCCTAGAGCAACTCTTGGCGAGATCAGAAAAATCTTCCATCAAGTACACTTTTGCATACTGTGCAAGTGTCATGGCCTGACCATTTCATGTCTTCCACAGATGTGGTTTCTTAACACCAAAAAAACGTGTTATGGTCATTTTTTGACTGATTTCTGACGCGCACCAACACGGTTAGCTACTTCGCATATCGAAACATCACAAGAAAGGTTGAACAAATATCTAGAGACTCAACGACGTTTCATATCTACACTTAACAGTCTATCGCTGATATGCCGCATGAGGTTTGAGACTTTCGTCAAGATTATACTGAAGAATACTGGAACCAAGCTCCTACACAGTCTTCAAGGAACTTCGTCACGTTCGTACAACGATTGCTTGCTCCCTACAGATGGTTTGAAACAGGCGAAGAACTTATCGTCAACTCACTTTACACGGACACAATTGGAGGTTCTATCTCTCGGAGTGAAATTTAGGATTCCCCCCAAAACAATTGACCGATTACAGACGCAGGTGCAATTTGAGAACCTGTATGATCAAATAAAAGACCTCAGTACAACGTCACAGGACAATGAAGGATGGTTCCGCGCGAAGTTGGTCGATATTTTGCACCAGTTCCTGACTTCACCGGTGCGTCAGCAATGCTGTCTGTTACTGGAACATTATCAAGTTCTGAAACAACTGCGAGAAGTGAAAGATGTGGTTTTCCTTCAACCCGACAAAGGTTCCGGTACAGTAATCATGAACAATGTTGATTATGGGTCTAAAGTGAAAGGTATCCTAGTGGATACGCGAAAATTTCATACAAACAGTAGGACTGACAACATTTTGATAGAAAAATAGATATCAAGAAAGCTCCAAATCTTACTACTACATGGATACATCACCGAACTGCAATATCGACAGATGAAGCCAACCGGAACTCGCACACCACAGTTAAGAGGTGCTCCAAAAACACAAATATGGTGTCCCGTTAAGACTAATCCTATGCATGGACAACTCAACGTACCACAAGCTTGTCAGATGGCTTGTTGACATTCTACGCCCCATCCGTCAGAATTTTAACCCCCACTGTGTAAAAGATTCTTTCGAACTGGTACAAACCTTACAGAACGTATCGGTGAGTTCACATAAGACGTTTTCTATTGATGTTGACTCCTTATTTACAAACGATCTCCTTCGAGAAACAGTTGGTGTGATTTTATTTCCCGTCAAAATGTGCCTTTTTGTCTCCCAGTTGATTACCTCAAGGAACCTATACTTTTATGTACAAGTTGATGGTGTAGCAATGGGCAGTCCATTGGACCCAACAATTGCAGATATGTTTTTAAGAATGATTGAATTAAAACTCTCTGATGCTATAGATGGCGTCAGCCTCTATAAGCGACATTTAGATGATGTTTTGATTTCTACCACTAATATCCATTTAGTTACACTTTTCAACCTTTTTAATTATGCTCATCCTAATCTTTCTGTCTCTCATGAAGAGAAAGCAAATAATGGTTTATCCCCTCTAGACATTTTACCCACTAGACGACATGATAGCTCACTACAACGCTCAGTAAACCGTAAGGCTACTTGGAGGAGTCAGTATTTGCAGTTTTCTTCTTTTGCACCAATCACTTATAAACGAGGTCTGGTGAGAACCCTGTTTCATAGAGCCCGGGAGATATGCACCGATGACCGCTTGCAAGGAGAGAAGGAGAGATTGAAGGAATTGTTACTCGCGAACGACTATCTTGAGAAGTTCATCGATGTTCACAGCCAGAAAAGACTGATCAAGACTGCCGTGAGTACATTCCCTAAGAAGCAGGTCTTTTTAAACTTACCTCTCAAAGGCGACCATAAGACAACTAATGCAAGTGGAAAATTACAGTCTGCTCTAACGCGTACATACCCGGCGGCTGAATTGTGGTTGCTCCTCAAGATTAAGAGTGTCGCTCAATTTATTCACATTCGCGTTCTACCGAAATGTTCTGTCTCACATGTGGTCTATCAATTCACTTGCAGTTGCGGTGACGTCCATATCGGCAGACAAGTTCGGTGCCTATGACAAAGAATGGCTGATTTCTGACACTTGAACTTATCAGAAGACAATGCTCTAAGTTGGGATTAATCATACCACTACGACTAAAACAAACCGATGTACGTGTGTATTCAAATTCCCAGGCGGTAGCGAGTCGAGTAAACCTGCTGAATTGACCCTGGTTGTTGTCCAAGAGGAAGTTTAGAGCGACATTGATGGAATTCAGTTCATTGGTATCACACAGATCGTGCCAGAACCACTCTTGTTGAGATCAGACTGATCGTATACTGATTATTTGAGAACCGGTATACTGAAGCTCAGTAGGTGCTAGATCTGGTGGTAGGCGATTTCTCGGTTGTCTATCGTCTTTGTAACACCGACCATGTGTTTACTGGCTGGTAATGCTCATGAAGCCTCCAACACACGGGTTGTCCGTGAACTCGAAACTGCATGGCCGAAATTTCCAAAACGACAGTAAGTAAGCCCCTTGACAAGTTTGGTCACCGTTAGTACTTTTAGCTCCTTGAACCAGTTGTGGACACTCAAGCTGTAATCGAATTTTCTTGAATTAATTCCCCGGGCCAGCCAACTCGTAGGCCGCGTTGTGGCCCAACTCTTTGAAGGTCTGAATAATTTGTATCATCTTCGACTGAAAAGAAAGAAGTTTCTTTTAAAACACTAAATAAGTTGCCGAGTTTCGCCGTTCTGCATATGAACTATACAGCTGAATACATGAATAGATGCACATGTTACATACCTTGGCGGACAAAATGTTCCTGTTGTGTAATCGACAAAGCAGACATAATGAGAATGATGCCAACTCATCATTTCTGACTAAACCTTGAAAAAGATCAGAACAATCGAAAAACTCAGTAAATAAATATGCCATACTATCTGGTTAATACAATGGTACGACAAAAATACAGGGTAGAACGGACATCAATCGTGAATATATCGTAGATATTTGGACACAATGGAATGGAACGAACTAAATTTAGGAGCCCAGAGGTATGCAACAGGAGTAAACAGACTAGGACATTCACGATTTAACAGTAGTTAATGCTCCTTAGCCAAGTAGCTTGAGATGCTCTGTTAAAACAGAGTCCATGCTCTGGTACTGTCTGACTAAGGTGCTGCACCGGAACACAGACTGCAATTTCCAATCAAGTCGTAGTAATACTGAAGGATCACTGAAAAACTATAGACAATTAGGTGAGTAATTCAACATGGATTACTGATGAGTAGCCGGGGAGTTGGTTAGTTTCAAGTTGAACATAACCCACAACTGACCACAGCGTTCACATTCAGATATACTTTCCAGTAGGTCTCTTTCAAAAAGAAGCACTACACTCGAGTTTCGCTTTCATTAGAACTCGTAGGTAGTGTATATTATTGTCACGACCAGGACCAGAATTCCGACCACTTTTTCATAAGGCAACCGTGTTGACCACTGAGCCATTGACCTCACATTAGGCACGACCAAAGTTTCGCATGTGAAAGCTCACTCACCTTCGCTTGTGAGTAATGATCAGGTTACCCGGTCGCCTCAAGAATAGACACAGTAACTGTCCTGTTAACTCCAGTCGATAACCCTGTGCTTAGGAGTGCAGGGTTATCGATCCCGAGACAGGTCGAAACCTCAACTATGCACTAGTGACGAGCTCTACTGAGAGCAAAACTCTGAGATGGTGGGTATTTTCGAAAGAGGTTGGCCTGAAAATCAGAGGCTGCGATCAACTGTGAGTGATGTTGAAATTGAAATTAATGTGAAATAATGCACCTGACAGGGAATGTGCTTATAACTTTACAAACGTTGAGGATGAAAGGGTTATTGAAGTCCGGTAAAGTGTTCCAGCGAATTCACGTTGATGAATATGGTAGAATTAATTTGTGCCTCATTACAGCTAAATTACACACGAATGTAGGCTGATCAGTAGCAATATTACCTGTAACTAATAGCAGGTCCGAACCACAAGAAGCAAGAAATGACGTGGAACTCAGCGCAACACCCAAAACTTTGTCAAGACTTGAGGTAAGGTACTAGTTTTACATTTGGGTTGCAATCGTTCGCTGAAAGTTGTTGTTACCTACCATTGTGACGAAGGAAAACCGAAAAAATTCAACGCTTCTGAGTACTTCCGCCCAGTTGACCAGCTTAAATAAGCCAGTTCGTATGATCAATGAAGAGAACATATTTGAGTTGTCATAAGCAAAGGTAATAATTACATTACACACACTGAATATCTACAAAGTGAAGAGGAAAGTGGAAAAAGATGGTTCTGTTGAGGACATGCAATTCGGTTACAAATATGAGACGGAAAATATCCATTTGTATCGTAAAAATCTAAATAGCGTAAGTTCGCTACAGACTCAGAGAGTAAGATAAAAGGTTCGTCCTTTTCAAGTTGCTTATCAAAAGAGTTATCAAATTTAACGTAGATTTCGGACCAATGAGTAGTCCTGAAACTTCTTCACCCTTCAGTATGTATGTTTATGTGTCTCTAGTTCGCTTGTGAGAGTAGGCGGGCCTATTGTAATCAAAGCGGCCACACTCTCCTTAGAAGCCCTTTGCAGTGCTGGCTGATAGATTGCGGAGCGATGAGCTGACAAGAATGGCCTTGCCGGTTTGATTGCAGGTAACTCATAGGAACGAATCACTGGTTAGTTTTTATCCGTCTGCAGGTGAACACCACATGTTTGGGTCAATCAACAGCCCTACTCAAATAGAAGAACCTTAGATGTTTGTATTTGGCCGACCTACCGTTATTACGCCCAACCGAAATGTGAGTATTGCACATTTGTATCCTATAGAATTTGTTTGCACGGTATCATCCATCTATGATATATTTCTGTCTCGTAAACTTGACGCACGTTAGTAGCTTTCAGTAACTATCCAGTCTGATCATCCTGGAACTCCGGTCCAAGTTCTGCCTAAACTGTATACGATCACCCAGAAACAATAGTCGTCCAACGTGATTATTTCCGTTGATAGAATAAAACGCGTGAACAAGTAGAACTCGAAGTATCACTGAAACAGTCTAGTGTCCTCATGCGTTTGGAGTTGGAGAGGAAGAGAGGCAAAACTGTTTGTGAGTACTCATCGTTTTAACACAAAAGTGCCGGCATAAGTAGAGAGGTATCAATCCCCCTTCCTCCCATCGTTCACCTGAGGAAGACAACGATATGTCAACATAAAGAGTAGATCTTCTTAACTTGTACAAGAAAGTTTTAGTTTAAGCTTGCAAGTGGTCATCCTATACGGTTGGATGATCGTATAAGTTCCGAGAAAATACACATCACTAACGTTCTACTTGGTCACCCTAAATGAACATTTACTCATCCAACCAATCTTGGGGTGCTTAATTCCATTGAAAATAAAACTAATGACCCAAAATAAAAGGTATACACACTTGGCTTCTGATCGGTCGTATATTGTCCAACTTCGAAGTTTTCAGAATCTACCGAAGAGGGATCTTCATAAGAATTTGAGTACTATGGATACCGTGCTTCCCTTGAGTTGATCACGGGGTGTAGCCGAGATAAACATATAAAACGATGAACCTGCAAGATGAAAAGCTAAGTACTTCAATCTGATTCGCTCTTTAGTCAAGTGGATCAACGGTATAAAGACCGTGCACAGTCAGTCAGGACTCACGGTTATATGCAGTTTTTTCGAAGCAGCTATAAACCTCTTGATTCGAGGCAGAACAAGACAGAACATTGAAGGTTTACTCAGATAAAACTGAGTCTGTTTATAGATAAGTAATGGTTAGCAAACTATACAACTTACAACGAAGTGAACTCTGAGTACGAACTTTAACCGTCAGCAGGTATCAGTCTGTGGCTTAAACAGTTCAGTGAGACGATACAAAATGAACAACAAAATGGTGGATGGGTTCAAACAAGAGTTCGTAGTATCGATTTAGAATATGCTACTTGTAACAACGTGATACAGGTTTGGTCAGTATTTAATGTTACTGGCACATGAGAATATATATATAATAGGCCCATAGTACGATAATATGACCATTGGGGTAGAGGCATAGGAACAGTTGAGATTGACGTTGTGCAACCCGTCGGTTGTGGATGAGCAGCGGAATGGTAACCTTGCGGGACGGGGTGTGAAGGTTCGCTAGTTCGAGTTTCCAATACTCGTTCCACTTCCAATTGCAGTCTGAAAAAGTTTCACTGATTCTAACCGGAATCAACAGACCGAACCAACAACCATTGAGTTATCAATAAGGAAGGACTTTCTTAACCCGCTGCTTTAAGAGATTTCGGTTCATCTACCCATTTAACTCGTTAGCAGCCCTGGTTACTGGACCGTTGGGCATTTCGGGAGTGCTGCAACTCACATTTGATTTTTTCTAATTTCTAGCCCATCCCTTGTACAAACATCAAGTCAAACAAAACCATATGGAGCTAGTTTTTATTCAACCAATGCCACTGTCCGTTTTGTCCGCTTCTGTTAGGCATCAATAAATAGTTTGTGTCCCGCTCGTTTAAATGAACCTGCCGAAGATCTCGAGTGCAGGTGGGCGAGCACGTTGGGCCTACATCAGCCCTCGCCAGTGGGGCGATTCAACTCACAAGAGAGGAATAGGTTTATGCTTATTGTAGAGAGATTTACGTTTTTAAAGAGACGGCTGGGTTATACAACGGAATGCACCAGCAACTGTCAGATCTCATCATTACGACGACGTTTTCGAACTTGTCCAGTAACATATGGCTTTTATAGCACAAGTGAACGAAGGTCATGCGTATAACTACTCCACTTACCCTTTCTTATTCTATCACCATGTCCATCTCAACGAAGTCAGCTGCAGCCATCACAGGTTTAGTCGAACAGTCGGTCTATCGACCTGAATATGCATGTTACCCGATTTTGTCTACATAGGTGTATAAGTTAGAACCCATTTAACCGTCCATCGGTTAATCAGATTGCAACAGTCAGTAGACCTCTCTACTTTGTGCGACCTTTCCATTTATAAACCACTATGTGTATACCACTATATACCACTATATACCACTATGTGTATACTTAAAATCTAACAGTTTCTGATCATATTAACTAGTGTTTTGGTGGTCGTTTATCCGATGCTGCTTATATTAGAAACACAGAAAATGATTCCAATCCAATTCAGCTGGACCAGTCACAACACTATACAGATAAACCGACCTACCAACTGATTGGTCCCCACTGTATATGAACCGCTTACCAAATTGTTGTCACGTACATAACCGGATAGAGCACTTGACCCAAAAATAACTTGCAAGGTAGCAATGGGCCAAAAAAGGTCGGATAACGTTCGTCTGAACACTTGACCATCAACAACATGTGTCAGATAAGTGCCAGAATCGATTTCAATTTCTCACATAATAATGGCCCGATAAAATCAGTCAATTGCCCAGACAACGACCAAAATTGAGGACAATTTACCGTATGCAATGAAATCATAATCATAACAATGTTCTCTCAGTGAGACTATACCATACAAATCTGAATAATGGAAGCGTGCTCGTTTGCTTCAGCACTAGATCGGTTGTAAAATGTGATCTCCAGAGAAGGGCAGTGGAACATATTTATGACTGTAATCCAATCGATTCTGTTCTTCAAGAATCCTTCCAACTTATCGCCCGAACTAGGGAGTCTGATCGATCTAACAAAAGCTGCTTGGTTGAATACAATTGTATATCTTGTGCATTTATGACTACCTGTTATTTTGAAGCATTGCAAAATGGTGACTGTCACTTCTTCACCGGTGTAGTTTGGGTAATATTATCGACAAATCTATTAGTAACCGTTTGCATTTTCCAGATTGTCAGCATCATTGTGTCCCGCTATCACCGGATTTAGATTCCACTGTTGATACTGTACACACTTTTGGTCAGCATAGAAAATGTTGTAGATTTTTGGATTACCCAGTATCAGCTGCATTAATCAAATACCCAAATACGTATTTTTGTTGTAGGGATTCGGACAAACTGAATATTTCGAGTTGAATATCACCCACAATTGATCGCAGCTGTCGCATCTCCATAGAGTTTCCAGTCGGCCACTTTAGGAAAGAACAAGCACTAGACTCGAGTTTCGCTCTCATTAGAGCTCATCAGTAGTGCATATCCTCGCCACTGCAGCCTGGACTTGAACCACGGACACGCTGTTCATGAGCAGGCAATCGTGTTTACCACTGCCCGATTGACCTCACGTTAGGCACGACCGGATTATCATACGGGAACACTCAAGTCTATGGGAACGCGACAGCTGCGATAAATTGTGGGTGATGTTCAACTTGAAATAAACCAAATCCCCTACTGCTCACCAGTAAACGGAATATTGTAGATAGGAGAAGTTTCGTTATGAAATGACTTTTGAACTCCGAGTTCGATCCGGTCTCATTTATGTTCCTCGTGTTAGGCATGCACTGATGGCGAATTCCAACTAGAAGAAATATTCATTTCTACGTGCAATATTTGACAGTATGAAGTTAGCCAAGCTGTAACACAAATGAACATAACCACGTCTAGTAACACCTTACATGCCATTACTCAATCAAATACTTAGAAAGTATAACGCTAACATCAGTGAATGGTAATAGAAAGTTTGGCTCAAAATTGGCTATCGATACAACAAGATAGACTCGCAAAATCAAAGGGGTTACATTTTTATTCGGATTTAAGATTACTTTGCAAGATGTCCATTGACTATCCAAGAAGAAAAATCAATGTTCAACATACAAGGTAAATAACTATTGGTAATTATTTGTGCAAATGGTATTTAGCCGAAAGGCGTAGAATGAGTACTAAATAAAGCTCCGCCAGTTCAAATAATCTATGGATGGAAATCTTCTCGCTAAAGGATGATCTTTCAAATGTATGAGATTTTCTCCTTCGCTGTCATATTAGGATAACTACTTCAACTGAGTAGCAATTACCCGACAGTAGATTGGATGGTGCTCCCGACTATTTCAAAAATAAGCTATTGCAAACGATCCGATTAAAAAACGGATGAAATCGAAACATACTGAGAAAGAGGCCAGATGAAAAACCGAGAAGACAGTTCTAGCAAGTACCCAGCCTCTCTTGGTTTGGTGCGTCAAGAACAATCTGCCTCTTCCGTCTGAATCGGCTGTTCTGTATCACTTTATCTGTGATTGTAATGTTCACTGGATAAGGCGCAGAATGAAAAGACTATCCATCTACAGGATAAGAATTTTCTCATATCCGTCAGATCTGCCATTCTTATGAACCAAACACATAGCAAACTCATCGTTGACAGTAAACGATCTACTTGTTTTTGATTTCTCACGAATAACAATGATCTCGGAACTTATCCGGGGCTAATTTGGTCAGCACACGTTATCTGTGACCGCATTTTATTGACAACGAAATTGCATCAAAAACCTACGTTCGTTACGGCCATAATCAATGCAGAAAACACCCCGTGCTTGCCTCTTGTCCCTTCATTAGTCAGTAAAACTCCAACCTTGTCAGTTTCTCGATTATTTCGTTAAACACAATAATGAACAGTTTGACAGGCAAACTGTGCTATGACCGTTCTACTGTCCGCTTCGAAACTGAGCGGGAATTTCCAGTCTTCGTCTACATTCGTCTGCTTCCTACGCTTTTAATGTACAACGAAAAATTACAAGTAGTCGGTAATAAAAGTTTCACAGTAAACACCACATTGACATGTGAACCATGTAAGCAAATTGCACTATTTGAGTTTAACTGATTAGTCACAGAAGTTGGGTTAAGGTCTTTGGAAGTATATTTATTGTCAAATTAGTTTCATTGGATACTTACGTTTTTATCTGATTGCAATGAACCATTTCTCAAAAGTGTTATTCTGCAGTAATGTCACGACCATTCCGTTGTCTGATGAACAGAAAGTACGCTGAATTCGTCTGTCCACTGGTCCGCATCTGCCCACGTAAAAACCAGTGGTTTATCAAATGACCTTTAAGTAATTTTCAATGTCATGAAAATGTGATTGAACGTATAATCAGTACACTAAGTCAACAAGCAGATACACCTATGATCTAAACATCAGTCATGAGAAGAAGCAACTATACTTCATACTGACGTCATAAATGAAGTGTTAAAATCAAAGTCATTCCTCATATTCCTGCGCTCATATACCGCGTACATCAGGATAACACATGTCACGTGTATGAACGTAAACGGAATAGTATTACTATCTTAATTAGATATCAGTATTAAGTTTGTATGCTAAGGAAGCCTTTTGGTTGGACATGAAACCATTTCAGTCTTCGGGGAATTCTGGTCCCTATCCATGTGACAATCTTACGTGAACAGAAGTTAAAAGAAATATGGGGTTTCTAAATCTAACGTTGAACAGTGTGGAAGTAACGTTTCGGATAACTTTTATATTTCATGTTATACATTGAACACTATTTAAAACGGATTACGGCTGTGGCATTTCCACTGAAACTTCACTCAGCCCCTCTCGAGATGAGGCGCTATACTTAGGTTTTGCCCTTTTAAGAGTTAACCAGTAATGCGATTATTTGCCACGGCCGACATTAAAACACCGATCACGCTTTCACGAAGGAAACCGTATTGGCCATTACGTCATTGGTCTCATATTTAGCCGTGGAAAGCACATGCACTACTGACAACCTCTAATGTGGGCGAAACTGGAGTGTAGTGCTTCTTTTCGAAAGGGGTTGACTGGAAAATCTATGGAAATGCGACAGTGGCAATCAGCTTTAGGAGATGCTCAGTTTACATAAACCAACTTACCGCACCGCTCATAAGTATATTAAGATGTCAAGTAAACAAGTGCAATGTAGGTTGTTGATACAGTGGTGCAGTACATTACAGTAATCAGTGGAAATAGGATAGCAGCTGTAGAATGGCTATGATGATCTTCAGCGGCAGAGGTGCATATACTAAGTATTACGTTAACCAATGAAATTTAGCTATCCTAAAACATTTTTGAGGAAAATTCTTTGGATGTTGATCAGCGACTAAGTATTAGTCAACACTGACAAATTTGTTGTACATATGTAAAAAGTATGAATTTTACAGTACACAGTGATACAGTTTTCTCACAACTTTATAAAAATATTTCATTCGAAACAGCGTTTCCTCGATTTCAACTTGAAGGTAGAAGTCAATAACATAAGTTCGCATGGTATGGTTAGGTATCATTTCATCGCATCTTCACAGGTCCATGATGCAGTTAACTTGGGCTATATGATGAAAGCATACTGTTCCTCAGTAGGGCAAACAGTAAACTAGAACATATTCCATAAAACAACAATGGAAACACTAGTTAGAGCTCACTATCACAACCAGAAATTGAGAAACAAACATTCAGACTGAAACTGCGTCTACTTTTGTAAAGGATCACACGAGTTATTGATTGCAGTTGATGAGTTTAACGAAAGTGTAAGAAACACAGCTTACAAACGCAAGGCGGTCAAAAACGCGCAGTTTCGCACAAGTTTTGATATTCCTGCGAATTGTGACGTCGTCGCCTTTTTTATACAGGGCTCGTTCGACTGTCCGACCAACATACTAAACCATTCCCACTCTAAAATCGACCGATTATCGTTTCGGGAACACTTATTGGAGTTAGGCCCCAGTTGGCTAACATTTTATTTGGTCACTCGACCTCACATACACAACAAAAGCGGTGTAATGAAAAGTTTGTGCGCTGTTTGCTGGATAAAACATTATACATCGAACTATTTTTCAAACTGTCCCTTCAGCGATATAGCTGATCGATTGCAATTTCGTTACAGTGTCAGTTGTGTTGTCAGTTTGTTTCACGTAAGTACAACTGAAAACTGGTTCGTTAATCATGACTACTGGGAAGTTGACACCGATCAACACTTTTCTGGACGGGAGCGTTGATGAGGATTAATTCAACATCCGGCGAGAATTCGAAATTCTGTTGTAAACTTCTAAGTTGTGTTCTTCTAATGAATATCTAAACTCACCATAAAACAGAATGAAGAAATCGGTTGATTTCGTTCTCATCAGATACATCCATTACCGGGCTGTAGTAGATAATTCAAGTTGAAGTTCGCAACGAACCACTTGTACACTTCGACTGCTCACTTAATCGAACTCTAGCATTTCATTGATAATACTAACATTAGCAGTTTAGTTTGATTAGACAATAATAATCCAGGCTATTACATTTTCAGAGTGAAGTTTACCAGTTTGAATTGTTTGACCCACAGACAAGAATGGAAAAAAGAAAACATAGAGACAGTATTAATGTAAACTAACCGTGTGTTACAATATTGAATAGTATCTTGTTGTAACTGATTACTCAACAATGTTCCAGACGATTGCAAGAACTGGTGGTAAACAGATTAACAAGGAAGAAAATTGGAGCCAGCTTGCGCAGAGATTCACCTGTTCCAGTATTTTTAGTAATCCCACAGAAATGTTGATAAATATTAATCGGACTAGCAACTGATCAAAATGGAGACAGTTATTTATAACTGTAGAAAAGGCACTGGTTTATGAACTATCAGAAATATGAAGGTCACGTATAACCTGAACACAAAAATTGGTTTAGACGTCTGTGCTACATGCTGCTGATTGGTCGTAGGTCGAATTAGGTCACCTACCTAGTTAGTTAGTTTGGCCAGCTAACCAAATTGCTAATCAATCTCTACCTTTTTTTTATATATTTCGAATCCTCTCCTTCTGTGATGAGTGAATGCCCTTAAACCCAAAGTACTTAGGAAATTTGTATCAATTGCATATCTTTCTCACAAGCCACCAGTCGACCGGATTCAAATAACTGAAAATGGTCTAACTCAATATAATCAAACTCCTAACCCATGATTTGTTACTTTCGGATAAGTATATCAAGTTGCGTGCCGATCACTTCAGCTGTTCCAAAATAAGTACCCTGTTCATCCGTTCTGACGGGACTTTAGCACAAGGTGTGAAACTTCACAAATGATAACTATCATCAACTCTTGACGTGTTTTCTAAATCACAGATGTTCAATCACTTCAGGTGTGCTCTAGACCAATGACTTCCAGTTACGAAATTTCCACATGACGTTGATGTGAACGTTAGTAACAGTTTACAGTTTGCCAGAATAACCATTGTTTCATGGCATACTACATTGCAACGTTTTAATGTAGTACAACGTGGAAACGTTTTATGGCTGTATAAAATCTAAGACAAAACAGTTGTTCACAAACACTGTGAACACTGCGGTGAGATTTATTGAGCTTCAATTAGTTACTGACATTAACATTCACACTGTAAGAATACGATATGTGAGGTTGACAATGAAAAGTAATCTTATGTGTCTCACGTCGATTACGTGGGTTAGTGAGTCCTCTTTTCCACTGGCAGTTCAAATTTGGACATAGACCAACTCTGGGGCGTAAGTAAAGTAGAGAGCCTAAATAGTGTTTTAGTTTGTCGGCTAATGAGTCACTTGGGATAGTGATTATGTTGAAATATAGCCATTGCCGGCAGTACATATAATGCGGGCTAAAACGAGCAACCATGGGAACAAATGATCGGAGTATTACACAAATAATCAACGTGTGCACAGATAAAATCGACACACAGAAACAATATGGAGTAAGAATAGAACATCGATCTGAAAAACAGTTCAAACTTTTATGATTTAGTCTGGCTTATTTACGATGACGCCAACAATGTCAATCACACACAATTAAATGTTCTTGCCCAGTTGCATGACTGTTTTTGTCTAGGTTTCAGCAAACTGACAGTAAAATATAAATCACCTATTGTGGCAAATTACTGGAAAAGTTTTGTGCTGTGGGAAAAGTAAACTGAAGCAAATTTGCTTGATATTCTACCATTTGGGAACGTGTACGGTGACAGGTTTTGAAAATGAAAACGAGAAAAAATCGAAATGCATCTCGCAACAAAATTATGATGAGTGCCACCATTTTAGTTAACCACATTAATACGTGTCTCTCTGTGTGTACACACGGACTACAGCAATAATATATTTTGTACCTTGCCGCCTGAATTGTCACTGATTAGAGTAGCAAATTTACTTAATCATGAGTTTATTAGGGCTGTTTTAACTACAAACATGTAAAAATAACGGCGGCAAAACAGTAGACAATATTTAAGTGTGTTATGCTTTTTAGGGCACACATTAAAATATTATTGATGAAGTAACCTATAAATCCCTCAAACCGTGTGGATCGTCAACACCCTACCTGTACGGCCTCCTGTAGATACTTAAGCCTGAGATGCCGCTTCGGCCAATCTTGACAATAATCAACTTCCCATACCATAAGTTGGCGCCCTGGTTAGGTGCTATTCTAGCTCCACTGAAACAGAAGTTTCGGTTTCAGATGCTCTGGAATTGATCAGTGACTTAGACAAACTTAACTTTGAAAATGAATCGATGTGTTCTGTAGACGTTCAGTCACTGTTCATATAAGTCCTTCTGCGTGGAACAAATGATTATATTTGGAGGCTCGTTGAAATGGGCCACATGTTGTTGCCACTTCCGACCGACACAACTGCGCTATACTGAGAATGTCAGTTTTCATTTTCTTGAGCCGTCCTACTGTCAAATAGATAGAGTAGCTGTGGAAAGTCCACTAGGTCTCATCTTAGCAGACTTCTTCATGTTAGGAATTGAGCAAAAGCTGGCTAAGAAGACAGGAAACTTGTCACATTTCAGTTGTTACGTCGACGACACTGATATTCAGTCGATTTAAACAGGTGATAGATAAACCGGTGCAACGTCTAAATAGTTGTCAACCTGACTTGAAGATTATTTGTGAATTTGAAGCCAACAGCTGTCTGTCATTTTTAGATATATTCATAAGTTTTCGAGAAGACTGCTCGGTTAGAAGAGCCGTCTATAGGAAATCCACGTGGTCCGGTCAATATTTAAACTTCAGCAGCCTCACACCGGTCAAACATAAACGATCACTAGTGAATACACTGCTCATATGAGCAAGGCGAGTCTGTTCGCATAACAGTCTTGTGGGAGAAATGGACCTGATTAATTCCGTCCTGTAATCAATTGGTTACCCCAGAAGGTTCATAGATAGGCATAGTAGACAAAAAGTACCACCCGAAGAGGTGGTCACCGTAGGGCAAAAGAGAGCCTACACAGGGCTGCCTTTTAAGGGTGACCACATTTGGCATCAAACAACGTAACGGTGGGGAATTGAATTGAGCGAACGTCCAATGTAGCTGAACTCCGTGTACTCTCTCGGACTCAGAAGTTACTAGTGTCTTCAATCAAAGGAGAATAGCTTACCGGTGCCAATTCATCGTGTGTTTACCAATGTGTGTGTAACTGCGGAGAAAGTTACATAGGCAGATCAGAGAGATGCTTGAGCTCCAGAATGAAAGGACGTTTCCTAAAGAGGTCTAAAATTCCGTGTTACCGGAGAACGGCAATGTTGCTAAAAGGCGTGAACAGCCAGTTTCATCAGCCGCTAGACACATCCTGTCCACCGATTAGACTATCGATTCATCTTGTCCATTCATATTCCTGTTGCATCACTCTAATTCAAGATTCCTGAGGTTTGCTGAAGCGGTCGCAATCGATCGCTTCTAGCCAGCTGTCTGTGTTCAGAAACAACTGTTCGTGAACCTGACCCTTCCCTGGACTTAGTGACTTATTTTAACCCGCTTATTGATTATCAGCCCTTGAATTGTTTGCTATAAAAAAACCGATCCATGTTATTGTAAATTTGGTACTGATGGGTCAATACGAAATGCTTGCATCTAACAGTTCTCGCATTTTAACTGTATTGTTCAAACTTCTGGAGAGAAATATCTGTTTAAAATTTTCCATTCAGTTTGTTTCAACATCTCAACATATCGGTATGCTGTATTCAGGCGTTGCACAGGTAACAATGAGCACTCTTCAATTCGGCACGGGGACTGACGGCCGGGCATATTTGTCTAGGCAGCAATTCTCAGATGTTCACAATTGGCTGAAAATGGCCACTCGGAAACCGCCATCTCACAGAAAGAGCAGTGCTCGTGATATGTACTGCCGTGGTCACGCCGGAACAGGATAGTGGCATGTTTCTCTGCCTGAACGAATGGTAGACAGAAACGTTGCAACAAACTGTTACAGATTGAATTTCATCCAAGACTACAAGTTCACTAAAATTAACTACTGTAGACTTGCTCCAGACTACCACTATTATTGGCTCGCCTGTGAACAATAAGCTAGTTCTTTGGAAGTTTATATTAGTAGCACTTCCAAGCATCCGGTATTACTAAACTGAGTTGTTTCGCCACTGATTGCAATAATATGTACCCTTCCATAAGTTTAGGAAATGTCACACTCGATTTACTTCAGTTGTCACTGGTTCTTGCCTCTGGGACGACGAAGCCACTCTTTGAATCGTCTAATAACCTAGTGGAGGAATTTCCTGCAATGTCTGTTGTAAAGTTCTTGTTGAAAATCGAGGATGCCTTTCAATCGGTTGAAGCTCGCAGTTCAGTTGGGTATGGTCGGTGAATGTAACGCCTGTTTCCTTCTGGTGAAGCAATTGAGCGTCCTGTTCGACTGACAATGGTCGTAAAGTAGTTATGTGAAGTAATTTTTGCTCTGTGTAGCGGAACAGTGTCCTGCTATAGGCTCAAGTACATTTGTGTAAATACAAGACATTTGCTTTCCCCACTCCTGTCGTGCCACTGTCACGTGGTAGAGTGGGCACTGTGAATAAACGATTTTTGGATTACAAAATTACTGATTGCATCAGTATTAATTGTTGGTCCACACATTCACAATAAGTTATTAATCCTACTGAGTCATATGGCCTTTCTAGCGATTGTAGTTTTGCTTCCAAGAAAAAAGTATATGGCTTGCAGAAACATCGGATTAACTGTCCTCATATATTTGCAGCGGTCATTTTGATATGGCGGTAATCAAACCGATAGCATAAATTCAAGACGGAATTAAACGTGTTAATTACGTTGACTTCAAAGTTATACCATCATTTGCAACGGGAGATTTATGTGCATTTTCTGTGCTTGTTCTTAACTTTCGCACTGGTTCAGGAAGTCCAGTGAATTAGAAATGAGCAGTACAGTTAACTGATGAGCTGGTAACCTCATGATGGAATATTTTCGACAATTCTGAGTACTGATGCCTCGAAGCAACAATATACAAGCAATAAAGCTCTAAACCGGTTTCTGTTTCCTTCGATTTCTCAAACGTACTAGCAATAGTTCCCCACGTAAACTGAATTACGTCGGGACTTGGACAGCTAACCACATTAGTTAACCTAACCCAACACGCCAGCTCAATAATCAGCTCAACAGGAGAGCAGTGGTAACAGTTTCTCGAAGTGAGACTGAAGTTCACTAAAAAGCATCTTAGCTCATCATATTCAAAAATGTAAAACAGCCTTGTGTCACCCTATTTCTGTCCGATCTTCCATCATCACTGTTCTACGTTCTGACACACTTCGGACTTGATTCGAAACTATTGTGATTTCCACCAGTCGAACACCGCCCATAATTGACTGCTGTATTCACAGTTCAGTTGTATTTCTCAGCCAGCCTGATTTGCCAGGGTCGAGTCATAATTTTGCTACAGCTGGTAAGTGGTCCTGCCTAGGAGTTGAACTTTGCATGAGATGGTTCTGAGGCATGCTTGTTGATCGACACCCTTGCTGTAGACGAGATTGAGGTGTAAACTTCTAATCACAGTTGTCTTGAGTAAGGACAACAACCATCTGGCCAGCTACAGTCGCTAACCGCGTTACGTAAACTTATCAGTTGAATGTAAACCACCCGGTTCATTCAACTGCTGGGGAGAATATTTGTAATAGAGGGGATTACTGATTTATATACAGTGACTACCATTTACATTTTGTCATAGCTTTGAAAGCTTTTTGATCAATGTTGACCAATAGGTGAGTGTATACTACAATTCAGTTTTAGAAACTGAACGACGTCGCCTTCTGAGGGTCGAGGTGGGATAAAAGGAGAAATAATAAACGAATAGATGGGAGCAGGACAACAGGAGCTTCCTTCAATTTGTTGAATACGAAATCTCAATGACTGGTAAAAGGCCGATGTTTACCTTCGAAAATATATGTAGCACCATATCAAAATACCCCAAATACTGTGTTTAGTTTGATCGGTTCCTTAGTGTTTATGAAAACATTGTTGAATGGGGAAGACGATGATGTTCGGCTGATGAAGCTAGGGGGCGGTGATGTAACTTTGAGGAAGCTAAGAGTGTCCGTAAAGAATCGCTGCAGGACATTCCATCCCACTTATATACATAAACGCAAACTATTTACTGGGAGCTGTTTAAGTTGAGTGCAGTAATTCCATCGAAGTCTCACTTCACCTACAGATGAACGATCACTTTTTCCCCACATTTGAAGTATCTACTCGCTAAGTTCTTCGTAATACTATGTCTTCCTAAATGGCAGTTCTGATTGTTTGCTTTAGATGCAGTGAAGTGGCTGTAAACCTGATGAATAGCACGTTTCTGCACCGGAGGGTTAGACTGACGGGCAATTCAACGAGTTAAGTCCTAATCGTTACAACACACTGAACCAAACGATCACACAAACACACGCACTGAACAACAGTGAACTTTGACCCCCCGAACTACGTGTCCCAGCTTCGCCACTGTCGATAATGATCGAAACCAGAACGAACAGCTGGTCCGGTCTGTTTCCCTTCCTTGCGTTTCTGTTTCATAGGGTCCACCAACCCATCAAACAGATCCTACACTGCTGTACAAAAACAAGGAGGACGGTTCAGACAGGTGTGTGGGCCGTTCAGGTGACTAGGAGTGAACAGGGTTAGTTGTGTGCCTTCCTCTCACTCCTCACACACGGTCCAGGAGCTAGTCTTAATAAACGGTTCACTGGTCTTAAGGCATGTAATGCGGGACTCGACAGACAGGACATGAAACATCCATTTGGACCAGTTGATGACCGAAAACGAGGTGATCACGCAATGACTTGTCACACACACATACACATGCACACCACGCGATGGCCCAAGCCAGTGAGAGAAAGTCAGGACCGCCTTGGAATCAACCGATCACCCGCATAAATCACAAGGCCCGCATCTGTTGTGAGGGCGAAATGTATTCAATGGTTGCGCAGATTTGAGTTAGATGTTTGCGATCGATTAATGATAGGATTTCCCTTTTTGGCGCCAGTGGTGTGAACAAGATCTGATGAACACAGTCAGATGGTGATTTGTGTGACTGCTTATTACTTTTGGTGCGTTGGAGGTTCGGGGGAGCGTCAACAATATCCACAACAATCAGTGCCACGTTGAGACCACCACATGAACTGTACCATTCACTGTTACCTACTGACGAACAATCTACGAGCTATTCGACAAGTTACATTTGTCAGTGAGTACGTTGAATTATGTGAACTGGGCTAAAGCTAGGTCTACCAGCCAACACTTAACAGGACCCAACACTCTGTTCATTTGATGCGGGGACACTAGCATCTTAGCTGCAATTAGAACAGCCAGATTTCTCTGACAGGTGCCGGTTAGAGGGTACACAGTCTTAATATGGTCAGCTACTCTTAAACTGTGTAATCTTACACCATTGTTCCAATACGGCTTTCATGTCAGTGGACGTGAGACACAAAAATCACTTTCAGAGCATAATGTGAGTTCGTGATATAAAATGCTACTGCTCATTAAAAGATTTGTTCACATCGACAGGGAATCTCAATGAGATGTACGTAGTGTCCAATAATATGGAATATTTGATTATACGCGCAAGCGAACCACAATATGAAAGCAAGGGGGTGAGTTAATATGACAGTAATTTCCATTGGGTTAGTAGGCTGAACCACTCGTGCTTAACTGTTGGAAGAGTTAAACTAGGAAAATGTCTAAAATCTGCTTAATTCCCTGAAACCGGAGACATAGTCAGAGCAAGGTTTTAATGTATGTCTAATAGCAACAGCCATAACTAATTTTGATTGTATCTAACCAGCAAATGGTTTGATTGACTGCTGCCCGAGGACCCAACCTAAGATTTGCTAAGAATTCGTAGAAGAAGTTGGTCCCATCAAAGGACTGAAGCTTTTCTTGACCTCCTAAGATGCGATTATGGCGAGTTTTATTCATGAAGAAACCTGTTTAACTGCCTCGTTCAGGCACACCCATATTGGTCTGTCGTAGTAGATAAGACCAAGCCGTGCGTTGATACCCGTGACTCCCACTGCTATACACGTGGAATTACACCCTGATTGTGGTCTACCCCCATTGTTAAATCCGTTGAAGGTCGTCTGGTACGTTTGTCGTCTTTTGTTTTGTGTGGCACTGAACGATGAATTCGTTGAGGTATGTTGGGTTTGGTTGTAAAAAACCGATCACAAATTTGTGCTTATTCGTCTCCGTTGTGTGTAGTAAACACCGTTGATGAATTTTATACCATGACTGCTTGCAAAGTGCTTGCTTTCTTCTTTTTATAACTATTATTACGCATCTATTGAAGCTTTCCCCGTTGGTATTGTTTGGTATGTTCTCATTTTCATCTGAGCTCACTTCCTGTTGAGTGGTGATTAGTTGCGGATTCATGTTTGGTTACTCCGTTTCGGACACTTTTCTGCCAGATAATTTGTGTATATGGGTGTTTCACATTCGAGGTGAGAGAGCACTTTTATGGTAATTTTGTCAAACAGTGTCATGTAAATTGCAGTCCTTTCGATCGCCTGTTCTGACGTCTTCTTGACTTAAAAGGCAGTCCGGTTAACCCAACCGTCTGAATAAGCCTTATTGGAAGTGTCGAGTACGCGTTACTGGGTGAATTACCCCAAAATCATCGGGAGCGACTAAGCACCCGTATAACACCTTGTATATCACAAGTGACTCAGACTGGTTAGGAGGAGAATAGTGGATCCGGGTCCTCCCTCTCTCTGAGAGAAGAGCGAGAAGTTCCTTCAAGATCTACCGAAACATACTGAAAGAAATAAGAGACAGGAACGTGATATCTGTCTACTCAGGTATCTGCACGAAATGGTCTGGAAGATTGACGGTTTTAGCGAAACGATATCGCAAAAATAGATTAACTTAAACTGACAGCATGAAGCTGCAGTGTTGGTGTGATGACAATAAAACGTGGTACATCGATGGAGGACAAAAATATGTAATTTCGGCAGTTGTTTTACCAGAACACAATTCATCCAGTACCTGCCGTGAAAGAAAATCTGTGAGTGCATTGATGGTCCGCCACTCCAAAACGACCAGTGTAATTATAATAGCATTCCTTGAACTACTATGCCGGTTGCATCATTGTGAACTACAATTCTGAAGTCATCCTTATGTGTTGCGTAAATGTAACAAGTGTGTTGCTGCCAATATAATGTCCGACCATCATCCTCCATACGATCTGTTTCACTAGGCAGAACTATAGACACTAATAAGATGCTTTCTTGATCACAAGTCAACAGTCATGGGAACTATTTACGTCTGTTTGCACACAGCGCCTCCGTACCAAGTGCCTCAAGAGCTGCTCCGAAGTCCTCCGGCATATATATATATATATATATATATATATATATCATCGGAGAAGTAGCAGACAAACAGAACAGTTTTGCATTCGGAAGAATGTCCGGTTGCTGAATGTCCCGAATAATATGTACGTCCTCCATGTGTAACTGGTTAGTATAAGAAAAAATGTCTGGCACTTATTCAAAGACATGAGCCTCCAAATGGAGGCTGTATGTACCATCGTCCTCTACATTGACATCCTTGTTGCTGTCGCCAATTGTTCTTTACAATAGGAGGGTTTAATGGAACGACCGACACTCATACTATAAAAGAGTTGGTCCACACTACTACACCCTCACCTTTATAACCAGAGGATATAATTTCATTCTAATCAGCGAACACACATAACATGCAAACACCGAAACATAGTTTTCAGTTCACCAAGGTTCACGAATTCAAACGTCTTATTAATATACATAAATTTAGCTTATACTCGGTGGTTTACTACTGTGTATATGAATCTGACAAGCAACGAACATCTTATAAACTATGATAGTGTTGGGCCTGAAAATGTACTGATCGCCGAGCACATTACGACATTCATCCTACCGAGTAAGACTGTAGTCAGCATGATGATTAATGTCCAGCCATTGTTAGCTTCCTCTACCTTCAACCAGAATTACTCTTAAGGTCTCTTCAAATCCCTGTATGACAGTTTCATGTTTCTTGTAGATCGAAATAGCAAAAGAATAGTACGTTTCGTAATTCGGAGTCATGCTTCAGGGCGTCCACTTATAAACTAACTTAATTCGACATCGTCCAGTCTCAAACGTTTCGGACTCCCCTCTGCATCTCTGTCAAGTGAAACCGTCCGATGTAACATCAACTCTCTGTCGCCTGACCAATGACACTTGGTCAGTTTAACATACGATAAAAGTGAGCGTTTCATAACCATATCTTGCGGTTGCATGCACAATGATTCGGAAGCCCTTTCCGCAACTTCTTTCCTGGACTGGATAGACAAGCCAAGAATAAACTAAAAGACGTTTTAAGACAAGTTGTGTTATTATTGGACAACCTGCCAAAGAACTGACTCATCTGTCTGCTTCTGGAAATAGTTCATGATTTCACAAAAAGTGGATAAAGGAGGAAACTACAAATTTCTATCCCAAGTCAGATAAAATGAGTCCCTTGGGAGTCACGACGGCTATCTAATTCTTTAGCTGCAGCAGTATACCATCTAGATCAAAGGACACAACAGAAACAACGTGATTAACGACCGTTACATACTGAAGGAAGGTATGACTAACCACGTTCTTCAAAAATCCAAAGACGTGATTTGACTTAGGACCTTCAACTTAAAGAGTGAACTTTGTACATTTCGGTGTTCAGAATGTCGCCACATCCCCCTGGCATGATAAATTTCTTATGCGCATCACACTGATAAGCGAGTACCAAACACTGATCTTCTATTCTATGAGTTCGATTTGCCATACTATTAGTTCTTAGACGGAACTGGTTGTTTGTGACAGACAAGACTTGATGAAGGAATAGTTACACTGGCGATCACTGTCCGCATTTCACCGTCATATTTACTATGTGTACCATGAATCCTATAATCATTTAGAAGTGTTGACCGTGTCCACGTAACACGAATCTAATTATGGCTATGTCCGTTCGGTCGTTCATCATCAACCATTTGGTACGATCGGTAAGCGAAATACAGAAACACTTTGCTCCATGACTGATTAGAGTTTCCTACTGCAATTGGGTGTCGTTTGCATTTTCTTTTATGCTCCGTCAAATTCTTTCATGTCCAGGGATGAAACAGTCGGTTAACATCAAGAACCACCACAAACTTCCATCAAAAAAATGGTATAAACTGCATGTGTTGTTTTTGTGTTAACTGTACTAAGTGCTCGATATCAATTTGCCGCGGTCACCAAAACGGATGGTGCTCTGACTCATTTCAAGTTGTCTGCTGGACACCGGGCGTGAACCACGATGGTAAAATGTTCAACTTTTAAAAGTCTAAATATCTAACCTTCCTTTTCAGTACTGAGTATAATCCACCAAGAAAACCACAGTTAGGTTGACATGTACGTTGAAGCAAGCATAACTCACCAGTATGAAATGCAGCAAATTATGCACACCCAGTGCTCATCTGAATAAGTATTGTAATGCACGCCAATGTAGTGATGACGTATATCAGTATACAAACATCCAGTGTGACAAAATCTGTCTGATTTGATTTGCTAACAAGTTACAACCATGACAATCTGCTTAAGGCAAACTCCATCATCAGTTTTATCCCCTAAATCAGATCGCATAACCCCCTTCAAACATTGTAGACTAAGGATTAACTGTTATTTCAAATCATCTTTGTATTTATAATGTTGAACTCGAGAAAAAGTAAAGGACATCTCAAGTTTTGGTGTCGTTCAAATCGAACCGTGATGACTCAATTAGAAACAGTTATTGATACTTTCCTATATAATAATGCGCTCGTATATCCCTTTGAGAGGCGATGGAATGCTGACAAGCAGATACTCGCTTGAACACGTACTGTCTCCAGTCATCCGCATTCATTTGAAACAACAACTCCCAAGACAGCGGTTTCGTGACCTAGAGAATCCGGAAACAATCACGAAAGTCTATCAATAATGTTATCCAAACGCCTTGTCACCGAACTGTGTCCTATCAGTTATGTGTGCTAGAACCCGACGTCGTGTCTAGAACATTCAACTTGGTCTTCAAAACACTTCTAGCAATTAACAGTCAGGCAGTCATGGATGAAAGACCATCCTATGCGATCATGCTCTCGAACTAGTTTCCAACCTATCTTTTTTTTAAGAAACAGTACATCATAAAATTAGACAAACTGAAATTCTCCTCCGCTTCTGCCTAAAAGTACAAGTGAATGAGAATAGGTGACACGTGAAATTTCAAGTGAATAACCAAGCCTATCACCGTAATAAAAAATCAACCGTCCTGTTGTCAGCTGCATTGTGATTATCTTTTTAAAATGAAGAACTGTATACGCTGTTCTATAAACACTGATCAGTCATTGGGTGTACTTGCCTGACCGTTGATATGCATCTCCAAATCGCGACGACATTCTTGTAACAAAAACACTGCTTCGAACGTGCCCCTACAACTCAGGTCATCGTCTTTTAACCTCCTGACTGCTTTCGTGGACTTCGTTGGGCGTAAGATCTGACGGTTCTTTTGAGATATTTTCGTTTGTAAGAAGCCAAAGCAAAGCGTCTCGGCAAAAAGTATCGACACACGTTATTGATGCGGCAGCTTATCCGATGATTGCGTATACGCCAGTGGCATTATTACGCTGAGAGAAAATTTGTCGTCGATACGTTGAAGTCGGTATAATCATGACGAAATTTTAGGTTAGCCATATTCGCCGTGCAAGTTATGTGACCAGGCAAGTTGAAAAATCCATTAGTTTCACTCTACTCACACCACTCACAGGATACAGCTGACATCTTGATCCGTATGGTTCCGTTTGCATGAGAAGCTAACTAGTTCGGTGACGAAGAGATGTTTTACGACATTGCCAACACGGTAATGTGGCTCAGTTACAGTATTTTCCACGGCCTAAGCACCAGAAGTGATCTCGCACCAGCTATTACAACAGGATAGTTAACCATTAGACTTGGTAGTACTTCCACATACCAAAATATTGTTCGATTCAATAGTCCAGTCTGTTGTTGTTGTTGTTGTTGTTGTTGTTGTTGTTGTTGTTGTTGTTGTTGTTGTTGTTGTTGTTGTTGTTGTTGTTGTTGTTGTTATACGAAGTCTATCGCGAAAGTGACCGAGGAGGTATAGAGCCATCCCCAAGTTCTACCCGCCTTTGACCCCGATTTACAAATGATCAGCTTTTCTGACATATCTGCAGACTTATACCTTACGGACGTTTAGAATTTTTGGGTTGAGTGACCACAGTTTTCATTAGGCTCAAAAAGGGAGTGAAAATACCGTTTTACAGTAGACGATAAACCATTCCGGAACTGTTTAGGACGATTCAGTGGGCCATTTCAACAGGTCTGTCAGTTACCCGGATGGAGTTCACAGCATACTGACGACCAGGGACAGTTATTGTTAGTTATTATGCACCATTTCATGGACAGCATCGCCGCAAGATGGACAAGCACACTGAAAGTTATCGCGTGTGTATGCCGCTGGGCGGCGCAAAACTGTCATGATCGGAGAAGACTGGTAAGATCACCGTAGGCGAAAACTGAGTTGAGATTTAGAAGCACGTTCCCAACAGTGACCCATTCAGTGGAAGAACATCTAGCGCTCAAGGGTAGAGTCGGTGATCGAAGTCGTTATGATTAAAGTAGAGCGGTCCGTGAGTCGAGTCTGTCTAGTAGAACCGAGCCCATCCGTCTTTGGTGCACGTTAGCCAGCCCGCTTTGCATGCAGTTATATACGTCTAAGCATGCATCTCCCAACAATTTGTAATGCTTCTAATAGCTTTATTATGCAATGCAAGCAGAACTCTTGACCCCTGAGAAGGAGGGTCAAAGTTTGACCTTATAACATTTGTGTGGTAACCTTGAATCACCATCACAGCAACCGAGGTAGCGCGATGAGGATGGCTGTTGTTCGCTGCTTTCGATTCTGTTCACTTAACTATTAACGCATCATTATGATTCGTGGAAAACCGTCACAGTCTGCCATCTAACCTTCTCAGCTAGTTACTCCACTGATTGACTGTGGAAGGGAACAACGTTGATATGCGTGATCCGAAGGTCCACACTTAATCTGGCGATTTGGTGATCATTCGTGTGGGATACATTTGAAGTTAGCTGTGCTAACGTCATACAGAATGATCTTCTTAGCCCATATTTATCACTTCCCTTGATCACTAGAATATCATGACGGCACTTCTAATCCTGGTTAGGTTTGCTTTAGTTCCTCGGTGATGATGCTACGATTGTTATGTGTTATAACAACTCACACCCTGTGGCGTTTACTTTCCCTAGACTTCACAACCGTCATGAGCTTAAAGGGCAGTGGAAAGGATCAAAGCCCCACTTTTGACACTGAACAAGCATGTCTTATTCAAGAATATTCTCCATAAACCATTACAAGGGCACAGTAAACAGTTGTTCCATAGGTGTAGACAACTCTGTGCTACAGACATTCTACAGGAATAGGCTTTTTGTTTTTGGCATAAGCATCACTAGCGGCAATCCATATGTTTCCGTAGTTCAGCACTATCATCACAATCGTCCTTGTTTTTCAACCGGACCTGGTTAGCAGTGTGACAATTCATTATAAGTTGCGAAGTACTTTTGTTGTTGCCCAAAATATAACCGAGGTTTAATAAGCCATACGTCGGTAACAACAGCTGGTTCTAGCTCAAACTACTGCACCTCGTGCTATGCTGAGTATTCAACCAAATGGAGCATGACTCTGGGGTTGTGGACTGCAGCGATTAGTGGTATGGTATCTTGACTTATACAGACAACTAAAGCGGCAAATGGGTTTCAATAAGCGGATGGAACCCATGGACCGTCGAACAAACTCCAGTGTGCTGCATGTATTGAACATCTCTAAGGATGAATACATGGAAGCATACATGGGTCAATCACCTTACTGAAATTACATGGTCTTATGGTCAATCGAGCCAAATATTTTTATCAGATAGTGACCTTAATCAGTTATCACTTTATACTATAATGATACCCTATGCTTTGGATCTGTAGTTGTGTTCTTCAAGGTGATACATGCGTAGCTAATGAATCGAGAAACCACAAAGCAGTTTTATTAGTGTTCCTTATGACGTACGTTAACTTTACTGTAGAAATTGAGTCAAAATAAGACACTGGTTTCTGTGATATCTACATGTTTCCTTACCAAGATAGCTCGTCCGATCGTGGGATACACCGAAATAGAATACAACCTATGTCGTCGGAACAAAAGCGAATGAAGATTTGCTGCCTGGCTTAAAGGAATAGGAAAAATTGGCGAAAAAAGTTACCTACGGGAAATAAACGTCTCTTTTAAGTTTACTAATAAGCAATTACTATTCCGAGCGATTTGTTAATACCGGTCTTGTGATTGACGAAGTAACTACGGTGTTGCACATAGCGTCAACGCTCATGTTAATAAATAAAGCTGCAGTCCATATAATCAGTAAAAAAGAATTCATCAACACATTTTTATAAACGAATTTTGTCACAAAGTTTATGATGTTTTGTCTACCTGCGTCATATCTCTACTTCGAAAATGTATAAATTGCCTGCAGATTTTTCTACATTCTTTCTGTACCAGCTTGATTGTTCCTGTAGTACAGGCTACCTAAAACTCTGAATATTCCGCTTATCTGTTGTCACGAGATAGCACATTAAAAATGGCTCAACGGCATACTGGGAAAAACTACCTATTCTACGAATGTTTTTCATTTAGCTGAGACCATCCTACTCATTGCAGTCTCCGTTCCTTTCATCCTATTTTCCGACTCGTTGAGGTTTGCTCGATAATCATCCCTGTTTGCACGATGGCTACGGTTGTAGCAATCTCCATACGTCGGTTTGCTCCCTAGTAATTTATGATGGCAATGAGATAGTAATATCATTTGCCAACAACTTAGGTGTGCTGATTCAATCACGTTCAGCGGGTAGCTCCGATTCAGTAATCGTGCCATACTCCCTTCTTCGTGTTAGGACGCAATCGTGATTACGCAAATGGGCAACATTTCGTTCTTGCCAAACGTATTGATTAGGTCGTGTCTTTCAGACCTTCGGATAAGTTCGTTCTCACATGGATAACGTGGACGTATATAATTACGATAATTGTAACTATGCCTACGAAGCCCGATAAAGAACAAGTTAAGTGGCAAACGTACCACAGTTGTAATTAGCCCGTTTGTGAACCACCGTAAATGAGCTTGTTTTTTCCACACGGTTTCTAATGAACAACTCGATACTGTTGCCATTTTATTCTAAGCACTTCGAATGTGCAGGCAAACTGTGTTCAGCTTGGAACCTGCCTGACGATGTATCAACAAAACTACTTATAGTTTGTTAGAACAGCAAACTGGCCGACACGTTCTTAGCAAGCATGGATGACAAGAAATTGAGGAGGGTAGTTGGCCAACTGCAACCACAAATTTTGTTAGTATCTCAAAAAATCCTACCAGCATTCTTAGCAATTAAGCAACAAAATATGTCTAATGCCTGTAGGATCGGACACATTATTCAACAGTCATTTCATCCTATCAATCTGACCACTGTAGTCCCCCTCAATGTGTTTGAATAAGTATAGCGAAAGTAACTCGTATGAATGTGGCTTTTTGTCATAGGTCATGTGACTTCAGAATGGCCGAGTTTTCACAGTTCATCTACCTAATGCTATACTGGCGCATATTCTTAGAGAGGCTAAGCTGTAGTTTGTCCATTTTTGCCTAAACATCTCTTTTTGACTGCAACTGCGCTAGGATGATTGAAGAGTGTAAATGATGCATAAGTCATCCATCCATTAATTTCCTACCGGTAATCACATTCTCCTTTTGTCATCTCTTCTTCTGACTATCTCCTAAGGACCACGAGGTTCATTCCTTATATTTCCACCCATTCAAACATCGTCTACTGACCTCTCAGTTTTTTCTCGTTAACCACCTATTAACCATGACTTTTCATGGGGAATGCGATGAACACCTTCTTCCGAGCCTTGCCATCCCTGTTTGTGAGCTTTTCTTTTTCTCAGTCTCGATACTCTTTGGTTCCTTTCTTTCTGTCTCAATCATGCAACTGTATGCTCATGGCAATTTTCATCGTCTTCAATGAGGTTTCCAGCTGTTTCTCCTCTCTCGCAAGAAATATAAACTTCCCTTCGGAACTAATACACTACGAACAAGATGTAACTTGTCAGGCAGCTAAACAGGAACAATCAAGCAGGAATTTCTGTTTTGGTGGAACGCTTAAAATAAAGTTTTCAGTCAGAATCAGTGGGAGTGAGAAGTTTGAGACAAGACACCCTGCATGATAAATAAACTTGTAGTGCTACATCATTTCACAACCTAACGCTTGCTAAATGTTTCTTCTGTAGAGTTAACCGGATATCCAAGATATTCTCACATCTCAAAACCTGAGTATGCATTTGCATTATTCACTAACTAGAGTTTGCAAACAGCATTTTGCTAACAATTTGCCAAACTATAAGTTTAATACGGAAATACTGAAAGTGTGTTTTCACACAACTCTTGACAATTGTTCGATCGGAACGGACAGTCGACGATGACAATCACAAATTTATTATTGTTAGACAACGCTACAGTTGACGGTTTCCCTTTGTGCAGAAGGTGGTGTATATCGATTACGATGCATACTGAACAACACAATAGTAATGCGAGTTCCGATATTTGTTTGAGGTGTATTAAAATAAATGACTGCTCAGGTTAACCGCGTTGACATAATTCGAACAATCAGTTGTTTTACGCTGTTTGAAAATCACACCGCATAGGATTAAGCCTTTATCCTTGTTGAACAAAGATTTTTAGTGAATGCTCTCATGAAAAGTTGAAAAAGAACATCAAAGTGGAGAAAAAGGTTTTGTTGTGTATGTTCATTGAGTTATTAACAACAAAATAATTGAGAATATACGTTAAGGAATCAGTTGATCGAAATACTTCAGACTGCGTGGTTTCTCTTTGGTTAACCCAAATCTTAAATTCAGTTTACTTTAGATCAAGAAAGCTTTGAAGTTTTCATAGACGTCTGAGTACAGCAATCACAGCTGCAGGTACTAGTCGCCTGAGCAATTGTCACTATTCGAAGTATCACAATCTCTTGACAATTTCCAAGCATCTGGTACACGGGCCGAAAGCAAATAGGTTTAGTTTTTTATTAAATGGAGTAGGTCATATCCGGGACAATTTCATCCACACAACTGTTTGATCATCCAAGTTGATCCACAATAATTTTACAGGGTGATCGTCTATGATGATTAGCAAGAGCAAATTAGTGGACACAGATAAAAGCTGGTTGCGAAATATGGAAGTCTATATTTACGAATTTGTTAGAAGTCAAAACATGGCGACCAAATTCGATTGCTTTGTACCATCTTCAGACCAAAAGCAATACATAGAATATTTTAAAAAAGTTGTTAAACCGTGATTATGTACGGTTCGGCTAAAAGCCAACACATAAGTCGGCTGTAAAGTATGGTGTTTCGGTTTGTTTTTATCGTTCTTGTGAGAAGTTCGTACATCGAAACTTTTTGAAGCAATATGAGGCAATTTATACTGACGAGTCAAACCCACGATTTGGAATAGCTTTAGAGTAACTGCTGACAATAAAGAAGATCTCACTCTCTTTACAGACTGCGTTTCAAACTCCCCTTGTTAGATTGTTTTTCTCATTTGCTGTTTTGAACTCAGCCAGATGGTCGACTGCCAAATGTTTCTTTCGCCAACTTCATGTTCTCCTGAGTTCATTGCATGTTTCTGAGTAAAAATTTATCATTTCTTCGCAGTTTTCCCATTTAGTCAGTTCTCAATCGTCTCCATGTTCGCATTTTCATATACAGTCTTAGGAATATATGCGGTCTTGGTCAACTGAATACTTGAATCAGTGCAAGCCACAAGTGTGGTAAAAATGACTTTACTCACTGAAGAACCATTATTCTCGCTATGGTGTGATATTACGTAGCAGGTTTCCTCCATAAGTAACAGTTGCTCGTTTGAAGCAGATTGTCATGATTGACCGAAATAAACATGTAAAATTGTCCAGTGGATGGAATGGCTGACTGCTACACTTTGTGCAACGTATAAGAAAATGCAAAGTAGGTTAAAAAAACGTCTGCAAAAGAGAGCAAATATGCTGAAAATATTTCAGTTATAGTGGCAGCAGTGAGCACTGATGCTAGTAACTTTGCTAACTTGTCTAACTGTGAGTATCACAGCTTTAAACACTTAAGTGTCAACGGTGGAGTTAATAATGTAAGCTTTTTTTGAAGATTGACTGAAACCACCGACGTCGGACAGAAGCTTTCGTTCGTTTACCTTGTGAGCTGCATTAGCATGAAAGTTTCCAGTGGAGTCAGGATGGAGTAACCACCCTGATGACGGAAGAAGGCGAATCTGGCACTTCGCTCTGAACTGTTTGCTCATTCTCACCCGACGAAGCTTGACGTTTTCATCTTGCAAAATCCAGTGATTCATCTTCCCTGTTCACACCAGTATGAGATTACACAGTAATGTAGAATTATTTTCTAATGACTTAGCTGCCCACTATAACCATATTACCTATCCCAGCCGCCCACTCCCATTCCTACGCATATACTGACTCTCCTTCACCTTGAACAACAGTATGTGTGGTCATTTTGCTATACGGTGGGCTTCTTGCAATCTTAATTCCGATTATTCAATCGAAAGATGATCACCGTTTCGCCTATCAAAATAACCTGACCTTACGCGCAAGAAAGATATCCACAATGCCCTCTGACCTAATCTAGAACCTCTGTTTTTTGGACTACAGTGGAAAGTGAAATGATTCTTTTAACCATATTGCCAGTGTGTCATTGCGATGTGTGCATAGTAGTTGTGTACTGCCATATGCTGTGTAGAAACAATTCAGAGGTACACTTGCAAATTACTGTAATCTTAAAAGCGCCGATTTTCTCGGTTGGCAACTTTGCTTTTCGGTTCCAATTCCAACAATCCGCAGATTTGTCAGTGCTTTTCAAACTGCTTGAAATATTTTAATGCGGCATCTATTTCCTACTTCAAAGCCCCTGCGATTAGCTATCTAGACTGCTACCTTCACATCCTATGAGTTCGCAAGTACCCATTTAGGTTTGTGATACACAGTTGTCCAACCCGGTTATTGACATCTGAGTTATATGTTTATTCCAGCTAACTTTAACTTCTTGCGCAAAGTAAAGTATGGCTGCCATCTCACCAATACATCAAATGATCGAATATATTGCAGCCAGAATTCCGAATCATATTATCAACGCCTACTACTGACACCAAGACAGTGGAGCTGAATGATAGGTCTACCAAAGTCCCAGTCATAACTGTATGTCATTCGTTTTTCACTGGAAACCTTCACGGTTTTGAGTACAGCGTTGGCTTACGTGAAACAGACTCGAGTTCTCCTTCTTGCAGAAAAAGTTCTTAAAATTATTAAATACCGTTATTTCAAAAACCCTCTGCTCATTCGAAATTTCTTCTGTAATGATAGGTCTATTGCGTCTAGATCTGAGCCTAGAACTACAGATCCGGGTAAACAATAACATATAGTGATATCTTCCATATTCAGTTCTCTTCCGACACGATAGAAACTTGCGGTTCTTATCAACCTTTGTTTCCACATCAAAGGCATCTGGGTGGATCACATCTCTCTCCTGAGGATTCGACAGCCTCAATTTACTTAGCTCAGCAAATGTGTGTTTGTGACGCCACATTCCAGCAGCTGAACTACGACTCAGATCTAAATGCCAGCAGGACCATCAAGAAAATTGTAAGACTGCATCCATCTCATTTTCGTTTTAAATGTGCTGAAGTAGTTGCAACAATTTCTCATCAGAACCGTGAACTTTTATTTTCTGACTTAGTGGTGTTTGTTGGGAAAAGCGCGAACATAGCGTGTACAAGACATGAAATCTGAGACTCGTGGGAAATGCTGAAATGCGATGTATAACAGCATCAATCAAAAAGAGGGTATACACTTGATTCAAAGTGGATGTCTGCCAGTCACTAACCGGTCGATCTTTCCTATTTGCCGATCCGTTTACGGTGGTTCGCTCTACCCCGATAGATGTGCCAAGTTTCTGAAGATATCTGTTAATGATAGGCTAAACATAAAACGAAAACGCAAGTTATGTTGCGCGTGCTTGGAAGCCAATCATGTAGCGACCAACTGCAAATAACTGCGTGGCTGCATTTGTTGTGAAGGACGGCATCATCGCTTGCTGTGCCCCGACTCCCTTGTCCTCAATCCAATCACCATCACTAACTATAATTCAGCAGTGTTGCTCCCGACCCCTTGAACAGAAACGCCTGCTAGCCGTCCTAAAGTAGCGCTGGCAATCGTACCAGTTGTTTTGCGACAAGCTAAACGTACTATACATATCTGCGCGTTTGTGGACAGTGAATCAGACATCACCCTTATCCGGGAGCCAATGGTAAAAGAATTGGGCTTAACTGGACAACCAAAACGACTCACATTGAGTATACTTAATCAGTCTAGTACCCTCATTTCAACCGAAGTAGAGTTTAACATGCAGTTTATCGATTCGAAGGTGGTCGGTCACCTAACATTTGCTTAGTCAGTTAAAAGGCTACCAGAAGTAAGTCGAGTCGTTCCTACGAAGAACGAATTGCCGTCCTGGGGTTACCTTAGAAATGTTTGGTTTCCGAACTGTTCAGCCTCCGAACTTGGAACACTTATCGGGTCAGGCGTATCTGAAGCACATTGGATTATAGAACAGATAGCCGGTAAACGAAATTAGCTCTACGCAGTACGCACATTACTGAGATGGACGCTCACAGGACCGATAGGTCATCGAAAGTACTCTAAATTTGATGTACACACCCTTCAATTTTAAGATATACATAGTGATCTTGAGAGATTATACAACATGGAATTCGTAGATTCGACCTCAGGTAAAGAATGAAGTATGTCCATCGAGGACCGTAAAGCGCTTACAAAGTTGAGACAATTCATAATACCGAAAGATGATCACTACTACATGGATCTTCCTTGGCGTACCTTCCCACCACTTCTGCCAGGTAATCGGTCTGTTGTTCTTCATCGTCTTCAAACATTCCGCATTTGACTTCAGAGAGATTCGGAACCGTTGGCGGACTACTTTACCATTATTTGTGATTACCTTGAAAAGGGCCGTATTGGGGTTGTTCCAGCTGCCGACAACGTCTTAAATAAGTGGTATCTACCACACCGTCCAGTTCTTAACCCGGCGAAGCACGATAAACTACGCATCGTTTTTGATTGCGCCGCACGATATACATCACATCCGCAGAACGATAAACTGCTCTCTAGACCCGACTTAACGAATTCCTTGGTCAGTTTCCTGCTCAGGTTTGGGTTGGAAAAGGTAGCGGTGGTGGCCGACATTTGGGCCGTGTCCCAGGTAGTGTGACTCCTAGAAAAGGACCGTAAATACTTGCGACTTTCACGGTGGCCAGAAGGTAACTTGAATGAATACCCTCAGGACTTCCTAATGTGTGTTCAACTTTTTGGCGCCCCATCTTCCATATGCTGCACCAACTTTGCTCTAAGACAAACCACAGAAGACAACCGCGATTACTTCGATTTGGACGTCGTTCAGAAAACAGAGAAATGTTTTTATGTTGACGACTGTTTATTCAGCTCATCGGATGTAGCGGAAGCACGTAGATCTGCCAAACAGCTAAAAGATATGTTGAGTAAAGGAGGAGTCAAACCAACAAAGTAGATGAGTAATGACCAACAGCTTTTGTTATCGCTGCAAGAAAACGATTGTGGGACCGCAAGTGTACAACGCGACCTTCAAGTCTCCAAAATCAAAAAGACACTCGGTTTGTAGTAAGATATCGGAACGGATACCTATAAATTTCAGGCCAATTCAATGTACAAGGTATTCACCAGAAGAGGCGTATTGTCGTTTGTTTCCTTTACTTTTGACCCACTGAGCTAAAAAAAGAAACCCTTACCAATCCAATCGTGCGTCATCTGCTACAGCGCTTGTGCAAATGTAACTTGAGAAAGGATGACATCATACACGGCGAAGTACTACAACTGTGATGGCTGGATGCATTATTGGACGGACATCAATACCGAGAAGCAGCGGCTCCAATGAGGTTGACGTACAGGCTGGCATTCATTTGCATGCTTTCAATGATGCTTCAGAAACCGGTTACGGAGCAGCAGCCTACTTACTCATGACAAAGTCTCAACACGTCAGATATTGTTATATTATCACGGACAAGGCATGTGTTTCTCCCCTCAGTATGGCTAATGTACCCCGATTGGAGTTGGCTGCGGCGGTCTTCGCAATGAAACTATCGGGCCAAGCGCAATCCAAATTAAACATGCCGACATCATCGACCACATTTTGGGTTGATTCTAAGATTGTACTCTACAGTATTTATAAAGTTGTGAAAAGATTCCCAGTGTTTATGTAAACAGACTGTTAACCGTTCACGCCGCACTCCTTCCGGAACAATTGCATAACGTAGATACGAAGCGCAATCCGATAGATATTGTGTTGCGCGGCACTTTTGCGGACGAATATCGGAAGATTATTCGATAATTAAATGGTCCTATATTCCTTTACGAAGATAAAATCAATTGGCCTAGCGTTGTGAAAGCGACGGATATGCCGACCAAATTCTCTATCTTTCACTATAGTACCACTATCACCAACTGTCCCCACTAACTGAACACCTTCCCATCTTAGTTTAAGGAAGTGCATCCTTGAATCAGACAGCAGAGCCTCTTTACATGGCCCCTAAAGTATAAGAGATACCTCCAGACCAAAAATTGCATACAAGAAGCAGGTCGACTTTCTGTCACCGAACTACAGAGTGCCTCAGGTGAAATTATCCGGCTGATACAATAACATTCCAAAGAAACATGCACTTTCTAAAGAAGATCTCATCATCCAAGAGAAGCCCGTCACACACAAGAAAAATCATAAAAGAAGCTCGCTGGGCATTTCTAATTCTCTACGAAAACTAAGCCCGTTCATGTTGAAATGTCTACTGCTTGTTGGTGGGAGAATACAAAATGTTAACTTGCACGTTATGAGTAAGCATTCTCCAATATTGTTAGAGAAACACCTTGTGATCATGTTAGTCGTTTAACATTTCTGCCAAGTTAGCGGTCACTCAGGCCTAAATCATGTTCTTTCACTCTTACGCGAGAAGTTTTGGATCCTCTCTGCGAACACCGTCATAAGCGGGGTTTCGAGGAACTGCTACCCGTGCCGAAGGTGGTTCGCGCCACCATGTTTACAGGACGAAGCATCGCTGCCGATGGATAGGATCCAAGTGAATATGGATCCGTTTACAATAACCGGGGGTATACTACTTTGGCTCTTTATTTATCAAACGGGGACGTGTGACAGAAAAACGATAGGATTGCAATTTTACCTGTTTTAGTATCAGGGCAGTTCATATTGAATTTGCACATTCACCGAAAAGTGATTCATGTTTCTGTGCCTTTAATCGGTTCGTTGCCACGAGAGGCTGCGCACAACGACTACGCAGCGACAACGGTACAACTTTTAGAGGATCAGAAAATGACATTACAGTGCTACTGCGAACCTGGAATGAGGACAAAACCGCTAGAGCCCTTCTCACTTGTGACTGTGGCTGAATCTTCAATCCTCCGAAAGCAAGCCATCGCGGGGATTTATGGGAAAGTATTATTCTGTCTAGGAAAGAGATTCTGGCGGTGATACTACAAGAAAAACTCGTTTCCGACGAAGTTCTTCATAAAAAGCTGGTGAAAATCGAAAGGAGGTAAACCGTACTCACCGCTTTGGACCATCCCTAATCCATGGAATGAGAGTAACTTTCGTTGACATGTCCATGTGTCAGATAGACAGATGACTTCGATGATCATTATGCTCTCACAGCGAGCAAATTACTATTGCTCAAAGACGGTTCATCTTTACCGACCCCGGAGATCGTGAGCGAGAATCACTTTAACCGAAGATGGAGACAAGCCACATATCTTACGGATATGTTCCGGTGGAAGAAGATACGACCTATCCGTCCACATTGCAGACGACCCAACGTTCGTCAGCGGTGAGGCTCACTCTTTCGGAGGGCGACCCTGTATTATTGGACGATGTGAACATACACAAGGGTCGTTGGTCAAAAGTGGGTGTAACAGTGGTCAACGAAAACAAAGATGGTCTACTAAGAGACGCTATCGTACGAACAGCCTGCAGGATCGCTTGAAGGGACGTTCGGCATCTATGCAGAATTGAAGCAGATGTGGTTTCATTGAAGCATTGTAATAAGAAGTAAACCGTACTCACCGCCATGCACCGTCCCTAATCCATGGAGTGAGATTGACTTTCGTTAACATGTCCATGTGTTTCACCTTCCCCGGTGGCAGAGACAGATTATTGAACAGCCCTCACATGCATCTATGAATTAGTGGTTTGTATAACGTTGAGGGCTAACCAACTTTGTTCAGACAATCCAGTAGTTTTCAGGATCAACATCCAGTTCCTTCCAATAAAGTTGACTGACATTTTCGCCTCTAACTTTTTCAGTCTTTCTTCGGGGAAGAAAAGTTTACTTGACCTCATGTTTACTATCTAATACAACAGAAGCTAACTGACTAATGAGTTTTGTACAATAGTCTTTGAAACAGATTAGACTGAATAGTTCAGGGTATTTCTTAAATTGTCACCCACCACACATTGTAACCAGCTGTAAATTTATTGTCAAACTACAACTAAATTTCCCCTAAAAATTTCAAATGGCCATAATTCCCTAAGTGTTTTGTTCAGGTGAGTTGAAAACAATTGCCTAAATTGTAAATAATTCAGTGGCTACAAATTTAAAAATTTCACACACTTTATGTTACGTCCACAACTGAGTACATTTTCCACAACAAAATATACTTGATCCGTTCAAGTTATAAAAGTGACGTTTTTGTTATGAAAACAATGTTGTTTGAGTAAATTTGATTGACGAGACCTTTGGCTAATCCATTATGAATGAACTTTCTACTCTTCTTGTATACTTGCGCGTTGTACTTTTTATCTAGGCACTCTGGTTCAGGGCGCGTGCTTAGAAATAACCGAAATAGTTTAAACCACCCCTTACGTCCCAGAATTTGTCCTTATTTTGGTGCACTGCGGGCATTTGCTCTTATTGCTGAATTTGCCACTCCAATAGTAATTTTTTTTCAGACTACTATAAATGCAATTTTGTTGTGTAATGCAGTTTCACTGTAACTGTTATACAATTCTCAAGTAATAATCCTTACGTTGACCAGTCTGAAGCGGATAGCCATTGAGTATGCTTCTGCCTCTATGCTACTAACATACGATCATTGCTATTTGAACATAGAACAAAAGTATCAGTGAATGGCCCAAAATCGAATGGTGCCCAATACAAATGTATTCTAAATCGCAAGCGATACTGAAAACAACCAGAAATCGAAGCTACTAGTCTTTAGTGAAACTATGTTGATGAGAATTCACCCGCCGATGCTACATGCACAAAAGCGGTTGAAACAATCTGTTTGGTTGCTGTGATATTGATGACATAATACATCCTGTAAATATATGCGTGTCTACAGCCCTCTATCACTAATAGTCTGTCGTATATAATCTGTATGTTTTACGTTTACAATTGTTGGGAGTAAACGAAATATAAACGTATCGCAACATGTCTTCCTTCAACACTGATGAAATGGTAATAGGTCCTATCTTCACAGAGTGTTCTCTTTTGTATTCCTGACTAAATCGTGTCCACTGATGAGGAACTAACAAAGATATTCTGTGAACTACCGTTCGACATTCTCGTAGTACCGAGCTATAATGGGCAGGGGGATTAAAATTCGAGGTAACCACTTCTTCAGTAATCATTAAAAGACGTATTGCTTAGCAAAAACAGAAAATATCTACCCTGTTTTACTACCGGTGGTGGTGGAATCAATTAGCCATCAAAGTTGACTAATAACATTTTCCAAACGGGTTTCCTCTAGGGTTAACCTTATTTGATTGAGACAGTGATAAGAAGAGTAAAACCCGTGGAGGTTTCATTGTCCGGATGAAGTGTTCAGTCAATCTCTAGTACAGTTAGGTGGCAACGTCCGAAGCGCCTGAACCGGTTGTGAATTGTCTGATAAAGTAGATGAAGAGGATACCAAGTAATGTGGGCCTTTAATATCGTGCGGGTCTATGAACGTCATGTAATATGTATTACTGTCATCGTAATTAACCAAGGCTTCTGGATGCTTTTAGCAAATCTGAAGATAAATTTCTTCCCAACGTTGTTCATCCCCCCGCGCTTAGACGAAGTGCGTTTTATAGTCGTCTAGGTGGTCGCTTAGTTCGTTTTATTTTCCTATATCAGAGTATAGGCTTGATTTTTCCCCAACCCTGTCACCTTCTGCACAACGAAACTCAGCTATCTACAATGGTGTCACCCTTCCTAGTAATTGATACATTTCTGCCTCCGACGCATTGCTGTCTAAGCAGAGGACTCTTTAGGCCGTTCATTGTTTTGTTCCACTAGTCCGTGTGACAAGGCTATGTCATCATCTCCTGAGCGAACTTAGCGTGGCTGAAAACGCCTGGTATGTTAGCTTTCCTAATGTGTAACCATGTTTTTGATGCATGCTGTTAATATGTATGTATTACATCATATGTATATAAACAGATAAATGTTGGACAAGTGGCAGAAATAATGAAGAAGTTGAAAGTAGAAACTTCAAATGACTGAGTTTTAGTCTTTTCAAGTCAAAGAGTTAATGTAAACTTCATTCATCTCTTTCACTGGTGGTTCTTCATTGCCTGCTTCCGTTTCCGTGTTGTTCACAATCATCACACTGCTATTATTCTTGTTACCTTCGACTACCCAGTGTCTCTTGAATTACCAAGAATGTTTGCCGTTTTGGCTCGATATGCTATGCTGCTGTAATCAATGGCTGACATAATGATTCAGTCACCCAACTGTAGCTATGGTCGTGCACGATCGATCTTGGAACATGGGCGATGTTTCACTTGACGATTTCAAACAGTTCGAATTATATTCTAATCGTACCGTTTAGTCGTCATAGGCCCTCAATCACTGGGCAATGGAGCGATGCCTGCGTACGCACGTATCGTACGCACGTATCGTACGCACGTATCGTACGCACGCATCTCTCGACTGTGCCGTCGTGGGTAGACTGCATTTAGAATATTGGGTTCCCTTAACCCATTTAGTCAAAACAAAGAGAAGACATATCGCGAGATTTTAACAGATCGACTTACTCTCATCAGTCGCCAACGTGGAACCGGGAAATTTTATACAAACTGCGTACAGCAACAACAATTGAACAAACCGACCACATAGTTCTGACCTTTCACGCGCTAGTAGTTCAATCAATTCCACGGCAAAGAGATTGATTGCGTCAGCGCCTTCTGTGCCCACAAAACTGGCCGATGTTGTTTGATTAGCATTGCCTCGCTAATCGCCAACAGTTTCGGGTTTTGATTATGTAACAATATCTTGAACGATTTAACAAGGTGAACTGGGTGACCGGTCGCTAATATGTGTTTGGCGATCGATGAAGCCTGGGTCTTCCAGCTTGTTACAGTCAGTAGGTCGTTTTTTAGATTGCCGTTGACAACCACTTAGGAATGTGCTTCGCTATACGTTAATGAAAACTCCGATCTGTCCTGCCTATGTAGACGTCATTGCAACTGCAATTTAACTGGTATATTACGTGGGAGACAGACTGATCGGTTGTGTGTATCATCGCTATAAACAGCCAGGCCCATAGTGCTTAGCAGGTTGCGTAGTTAGGCAGGTGACTGGGTGCTTTGCAACGTCGACATCAATTTGTGACTAATGTTGTTAATCAAACGGTCACCTTTGAATTCAATTTGCAGAAATATGTTCTTCTTCTGTGCACTGCAGCCTACCACTTTTGGCTTCTTCATCTTACTGTGGATATCCACAAACTTTTCAGGGTAGCCATTATCTACCAGCGTTTCTCTAATAAACGCTTCTTCTTCCTCCAACCGATCTGCTGTATAAATCATTCTGATCCTGTAGAATAACGTTTTCACTAGCCCTCGTTTCTAATCAATAAGTGCGAAGCTGGAGAATGATAAATATTGTCCACTCCAAGTTGGCTCATGATAAACAGTTCGTTGTAATGTACCATCATGACGTCTGGTCAAAAGAATGTCTCAGAACGGCAAGCAACTAATAACCTCTACCTCATAAGATACAGAGAGGGAGTACAGATGGTCATAAAATGAAGTAAAAGCACATTCGTCAGTAAAAACTAAATGTCGTCCACGTGACTTTTGTAATGCAGGACTCCCGAAATCCCTTCTTGAGATTGCTTTTCAAGCATTCCCAAAAATACATCCGCCAATACGGGACCCAGTGGGCTACCCATGGCTACACCATCCATCTGTCTATAGTTAACACCTTGTTCGTTCAATTGTTGTCGTTATACTGTATTTAACCAAAAGAAGGACGAAAAGGATAGCTTTTCTTAATTTGGTATTTAATGTAATCATAGGTATATACTGAAAGACCCATGGCGTAGGAAACGAACATAATGAATCTCACGGTGTATTAAACGAAATTCCCGATCCTTACACGGTCGAACAAACAACACATAGCCTCCTCTTACCAGATGTGTTGGTGGCCGCATGGCCCCTGATTTGGTTGCCAGGCCGTTAGTCATTTACATAAAACTGCCTCTGCATCCCGGTGTTCGCAGCAACACTCGCCACAATGTCCCTGTCTACTAGAGCTGTTTTGTCTCAGATACATCCAGCACTCAGCGGTTTACCCTGGTAGACAGACTGGGTCTTCTAGCTAAAGAGGAACACTCACTACAAATAGCCAATTGTCAGGTGTGCCGAACAAACTCAGAATGCGAAAACCTTAGTCCCATAGTCGCACATACATTAGACGGCGGTATGTAAGACATTGATAAACGCCGACGTTGATTGGTAAAACCCCAAAGGGGAAAAACTGTGGAATAAAACGCAGTAGTCCACACTGCAGCACTCCACATGTTTCCAGTCTTTCCTACATTCACGTCACTCCAAAATATTCCGTGCTATTTTCCAACGGATGGCGTCAACCATACCCACAGAGAGATTGTGATGACTTGAGTACTGTGGACCTTCATACAAGCTACGCTTGTTCCCAAGAGAATTCACTCTCCAACAGTGTAGCGGTCTATTGTCCTGTGGGACACTCAAGCGTTAACATCAAATGTAGCAACACTGACAGTGCGTTCCCAGATGAATGTCACTCAAATCGGATAAAGTTATCCGCATTATTCCAAAATTTATAACTGATATGTCTCAGTAAACCTCCAACCAGGTGAATAAGCGTATTCATTTGTGTGTAATCCCTCTAGAATTAATGACGTTTCGACATAATCCAACACTGTAAAACCACTGGAAGTGTTAGAGGCACCGATATTGTAACATAAAGTTTGGGGAACCTACCACCGTTTTTCTGTTGTTTCATGGTTTGAATAGACTAGGCGTCCAAAGGTTCAACCGACTACTTTAAACGGAAGGACCCGTAGAACTAACAACAACAGTAGTCATATACATCGGCCTAAGTGTCGTCTTCTGATCGGAAAGCTCTGATCATTCGATGAGTAGTATGTCGGCCTCAGACAATTCTGGCTGGCAACGTTGCTCCCATATTTCACCAAAGTCTTATGTCCACACAGGGGAATCGACCGTATCCACTGGCTTTTGATGAAGACAGTTTGAAAGTTTAATCACAAATATGTGCTCATAAAAACTTATTACAAACAGGCGTATGTGACAGAGTTATCTGCTGGCGAGTTTTCTCCGTTTCGGCTCTCTAGTTCGACCTTCCAACAAACATTAGAAATGGGCATTGGTTAGGGTAGGTTTCCGGGCCCTCTCAAATCATAAAGTTAAACATGTTGCCCTGTAAGTAGTAATGTTACTAACAACGGTAATACTAACTGAACTGACAACACAGTGTCCAGTGACATTGAAGATCTGCTATTAAACAGACATAGAACATCGAAGTAACTGTAATGCTAGAATAATTTTCAAGTGAAAGTGCCAAACACAGGATTATCGTGTCGCCCCGTCGTGAGATCCGATTATTATGCTTTCTATGCTACAGATGTGCGATTTGTTGGCCCAGCGGGTGGTCTCACATGTCGCACAAGTCCGTACATGTTGCCAGGATCCAATGGCCTGTACAAGTTCTCGTTTGGCTTGTGTGACCAGTCGGTCAAATAGGACCACGCGGGATGGATGCGAACAACGAGAAGAGGTAGAAGAGGACGAAATGACCTCCTGCTGCGATGGCCTGATCTAATGGGACGACATAACCACACGCGAGTGTATCGGTGTGTCAACCACAGTCCTCGCTGCTGTGCGATTCATTCAAGTGTCCAAATTCAGGCAAACAGTGACAGGTGACCTCAAGTTAGAAGTGTGCGCCCGAAACCGACAAATATATACACCCTTCATCAGAAAATGAATGTTCAGTGAATGAGGAAGGCTCACGAGATTTACATGGTACGAAGGTATAAGTGAAGAAGGGAGAATGGAAGGGAATGCCTGTTTATGTCGGAAAGAAAACAATGTATACATGAAGAACATACAAAAGATTTAACCAACACACCAGGAAGTGTCTGGAAATGTAGAAGGAAGACACGTTGGTCTCTGACAACCACAAGACGCTTCCCCTTGGTCAGCTCAAGTAAAGACAACTAAGCAGAGCTATCCGGTTGACAGCAGCCTGAATAATTTTGGAAAATTTCTTATTTTACGCTTATTTGGTCGACATGACTCGACTTCAGTACGTAAATATAACATACTGTAGGTAATGGACGGTCATGTGCTAGTCACACCAAATATGATACGCCGATTTATATAGTATTTTAACCGCTAACCAGATATGACTGACCTTATCGGATTTAGAAAAGGATTGTACACAGAAAAAGGTCACGTGGCTTTGCGTTTTATTTATGGTGTAACACAAGCCCAGATTGCAGTGAATAGGGCTTTGAGTTTGTAATTACTAACTCCTGTACGAATTATTTCAGACTCAGTGAAATCCGTAGATGTTAACAAAACTCACATATTTGGGTGGTTTTATAACGCTATATGCACCGATATACAAACTGCTTTTAGTTTGAGATATATTGTGCACATTAATCGCAAATGAGCTGGAGGTTACCAATTTTGACATCTACTGTTTTAATGGTAGAACGACTGGTCGAATTTTACCAGGTACACATATCTGAAGCGTGACAACCATCATCAAGACAGCAGTATTGTTCCGGCAAACACTGACCACTAAATACATATTTTTATGCTGTTTTGCCTTGTAACATAAGGTGAAAATGGATGTGTGATCAACAGCGAAGTGATGGACAACGGTTTCGTCCTAGCTAGGTCTAATCAGCACCACGCACGCCGAAGATCGAAGTCCACGATCCATGAACGAGAAGTAGATTGTAGTCTATGCATTTATCCACTAGACCACGGGGTCGTGTTTACCGGGTTTGCAAAAGAATGCATGAATTACCTTCCTCAGTTGTTGCGCTTCCAAGGAAAAACTATCTGTTACTTCGCTGAGGGTCACTGGGATCAGCTGCTTGCAAAAACCTTTCTGACCCCCTTATGGGGCAGTGGTATCTGCTTGCTCGTTTGCAAGCCAGCAACAAAATTCGCCTGATCCAATTCAACTTTGGAACAAAAGAAAGCGTAGCAGCTAAAGAAAGTATGTACACTCACTTCACCCGAAAGAGATATTGTCGACCCAAATCTGCCGTTCGTTCAAAAAATTGTTCCCTAAAGCATAGTATTAAACTTCTTACTTGGGTTCTTAGTTGGATTGTGCTCCCTTCTACTCCGACAGCTGTTAATGACTTATTCATTTTGGTTACGGAGGAACTTTTGACTGAACCACAACTTCACCAGTTTGTTTGCATTTTCATGTCGTTTAAACGTTTCACTTTCAGATCTGAACTGTAACACCACCAGTTTTCTGCCACGGCTTAGTTGTGTTTGCTATTAGATAATTCTCACAGTTACCACTAGTCCAGGTTAACTAACAACGACCTTGCCTGCGGAGATCCACATGAATACATACGTCTAAGTCTATGAGTACCAAGTATTCGCATCCGGCACCCGTACCTGGTGCATGCTGGCTTGCATGGCTCATCACATATGGTCCATAATGAGTCGAAAGTGGATGTACGTAACTCATCTTCCATAGCACAGTAAAAACTCAATCGGACGCGAGTAAGAAACCTAACATCCACTAACCCGGGTCTAGTCGTATTAATCGTGTTCGGTCACTAACCACTGTACTGCATGTGCTTTGTGTGTTTGGAGAACCCATGAACATCAAACGAGTGTCATAGCTACTGAGGCACCCAGTAGTATACTCACCCCTGTCATTAGTATTAGTATGAGCATGCTCTTCACATACGTTCCTCGTGTGTATAATCATTCGCATCTCCGATTGCCGTACACTGGAGGTGGTTGATGATCATCTACCTATAAAACAGTCCTAAAACCGAAGCAAAGTAGGTGGATTGATTAAGCATTATTTAATAAAACTGCGTCGGTTTAACTCAAAATACTTAACACCAGATTGTCCATATTTTGCAAACGGACCAACTGAGTTATGAGTGACAGTAAGGTGGTATCTACAAAATTTGTGAATTTGATTATCCAATTAGTTTGCTAACTCCTACCTCACAAACAACTCGACCACATAGCCACATCATTAGCATCCTCTAATTGTATATGTCTCCATATATCCTAGTTTCTCTAATCAGGGGCTAGACAGATCTAGTACCAAAACTCGAGAGACAAACGTTGTCATAGTACTCACCTTCTAGTACTTGATCGCTGTTTCTCTTGCCAGATCATCGGCCGACTACAATGTACACTTCACCAACGATTCAAGTGCTGACCGACCTAATACAATGCAGATCATATTTTTGATACATGGTGTAATCACTGAAACTAAATCATATTTATACTTTTTGCCGTGAGAGAATATCTTTGGTACTCTCGACAAACAGTACTTCCTTACACGTAGTAAGTTACCCAAAATTAATACTGCACTACAGAAATCCAAAAAAGATTGTCAACTCTGTTTACGGAGAACACTTCATCCCCACATAGGGATTAGAACATAAAAAACCTAATCGCTGACTGTTTACAGACTGTCCTGAGCTTATTTTTCCTCGGTGAGCCAGAGTGTAATACCCGGGAATGGGGACTGCGAAAAGCCCTAGAAAGCATACTTGAACTGAAACCCAGTGCGTTAGTTAAAAGGGGAAGACCTCAGAATATCTGAAGTAGACAGTTGTTCCTCAGATTCGTAGACGTACATCGATATTAAAGACACTGGGGTATATTACTGGCAAATTTCGGTAGTATATGCAGTCACATGGTGTAATTTGATTGCTGCAATGCAGAACAAAGAACCTGGCGAAGAACGAAATATATGCTATTGAAACTGTTCGTTCAGTCATGATGTTGTATCTTAAAGGGGCGTACGAATAAATGTTCCTTTCATAGATTGGTTACTGTGTCTGGGTTCGGATAAGCCGTCCATCGAACAGTCGCTCACCACACAAACGTATGGTCTGGTCATACATCCTATGCATTAACATTTTTATTGCTGTGTACAAAGTTGTCCAGAGAAATTATTTTATATCGTAGTCCGTTTCTGTTATGTTATTATACAACAGTGATGTCAGCAAGTTGAGATATTTTACCGAAAATCACTCGATTTACGTTAAAAGAATGCATGGTCTAATGCAACATGACAGAACTCATTGGGTCATTCTGTGGATTCCGATCAGAACCGATGAAAATGGCAGTCAGAATAGTGCAAGTTAAACCACTAATAAGATAGTAAATCTGTTTGGGGCTCCGGACTCGCGAACGGCTACAGCCGGCCCATTGATGTCATCCATTGCATTGCCAGGCAGCGGGTGAAAACTTCCTCAATGTCAGCTTCAGTTGTTCCCATAGTTATATCTCATTCTGTATTGTGAATTTTTCTAGACGCCCTTAGGTAACGCTTGCCCAAAGTGTTAATCGAACAATTATCACATCTGTTGCACGTGACGCATATTGCATTGATCTCGTGAAGACTTCCCTAAACCATCTTTTATTTGCTGTGTGCCGCTCCATTCAACCATTTGCGTCATTTAATTATTGATTGCCAATTGCTAGTGGTTATCTTCATTGCACCAAATCCATTTGGCTTTAGGTCCTACTACCTAGGTACTACTGTTCTGCAATCAGGGATCCGGTTAATTTCTAGTTGAACGCCATTCACTTTTCATCACTACCTCTTTCGAAAAAGGTTTGTGAAAAGTCCATCTGAACGCCAAGGCTGTGATCAAATGTAACTACTTTTCAACTTGAAGCTGATTATGGATTACTTATGTAAAGATCCAGTATGATATGAACAACTCTACAGTAGTCCGTTTTGTTCTGTTAGAATCAATTGGTTTAGAGCTGTTCTGGTGGACTTCGTATAACTGTAGATCATTGGTACTATGAAACTATGTGCCACAGGGAATGTCCACGCCTCGAAATCATACCTGTGTGAAAGATGACGTAGTTGAATAAATCCAGCAAAGATTGCAGACATTCCAGAAAACTCTGTCGCTTTGTCAACCTCAGGGTACTAACCTTCACACGGAGGAGACCCGTGCTTATTCATAATCTCTACTACCAACTTGAATGTCTGGGCAACAATTTCGTTCAGGAGCTTGCAAGTCAACATCGATCCTGCTGCAAGGTTGAAACCTATTCAGCCTTACCTTCTAAACCAACCAGCTTTGCTAGTCACCTGACACAAGACCTCATAATGGCTACTTTGGTGTTTAATAGCTAACAATTAGGAACTTCCTAGGCTGCGCACTTGGAACGTTTTTGCTTTCACAATTTTGTCTTGAGGAAAGAATTTCGGAAATCCATCGCGATTGGTCGGGATAAAAAGAACAAGCATGTAGATTCCATTAAAGTCTAACAAAAATGAAATACTCATTGAGTTGTAGATGACTGCTATAACGTTAAACTTCAAATATCTGTCATGCATCTAAGCCAACAAACATTGTAGTAAATGAAGTGAGATTTGAATAGGTTATACCCAAACACTCCGGTATGTTCGGAAACAAAAATTGATAGAGTGAATGGTTTATGTACTAAACGTAAATTGGTTACTAAAGTTCAACATCATTATTTCAAGATATGAGACCTAACGTATTCAAACGAGTTAGTGTTTAGGTACACCTGAATCGACTGTCCGTACCATTGTTTCTGTACAGTAGTGTATATGCCAAACCCTAAAAGTTCTTGCAATCCAACTGGACGGCCCTGTAGGCATCTGTGACGTCTATAGAGTAATCTTGAATGGATGTTTCATCTTAAGCAATCGGCCCGTGAACTGCATGCAGCATTCGTACGCTATGTTTACCAGATGCCACAGTCAACCTTTGTCATAAGACTTTTCAGTCGGAACTTGGGGAAACATTTTGTGCAAACGATACAGTTACTATTCAGGAGAGTTTTTCTCAATATACACCGTTACCACACGGAATTATTCGGACACCTGAAGTATTCTGAAATACTACAAATGATGTAAGACTTCCTGTTGCTCGTGCAAATCTGAGTGATAGTGGTATTTTTGGACTCGCTGAATAGGGACATTAAGAACACTAGTGGTTACGTTCGATCATCCTCAGCAGAGTGGACCAAGTCGAAAATATCACCCAGTGAGTTTCTCCATTCCATTCGCGTTCTCGAAAATCACCATGATAACTATGACATGCTTAAACTGAATGATAAAGTCTGACCAGATGTTAATGCACTAGAGCCGGAAAAATGTGACCGAGCTCCACTAATTTCCAGAAATGTTGTCATACTATATTAGTTTTCAGCCGTATGCATCTCATATATTCTTACTATTGCTTGAAGGTAAACCAAAGTTAGGGCTTGATACGATGAAATGTATTGAATAATGACGAAAAAACTGAACGCTTCTCTATTTTTTACCGCTAATTTCCACACAAACAACTAGTGCCTCAGCATGATGAGTCTCTATTGAGAATCGATGTGGTTCTTTATCACCAATCGGAAGGCCTTTTACTCAGACAAAGGGCATTTGTTTCTCAAAATTTCCACCCAGCCGACAGAAACCATCTTCGATTACCGATAAGAGCTTGGAGATTTTAGTAAGTTTAATCTGAACATCACTGGTAACTGATCACACCTTTCGAAAGCAATTAGATGTTCAGGCAAGTCTCTTCCTAGAAGAAGCACCTGACACGAATTTCGCTCTTGTTAAAGCTCACTGGAGCGAAAACAGAGTCTACTACTTCCCTTCCAAAAGGGGCTGGCTAATGTGTCTACCTGAATCCAAAATCTGCGGACCAATTTGAGTGATGTTTAATTTAATTCAATCAACTCCCTGAACACTCACCTGTGATTTAACACACTACTCAGTAGGTTTTATGAAATCAGAGATCGATACTTGACTCATAAGTCCTAGTATGGCGAATATCGATTGCAATTAACACGCAATACCTGTTTAGTGTATCAAGGTTTTCGGATATCCTGAATACTGCTCACAAGCCAAGGGGATCGAGAGTTCAGATATGATAACTTGGTAATGATTAATTGAAGGTCCCTGACACAGTGGGCAGTACCGTTTCCTCCTGAAAGTAGGACAGTAGTTCAACTCCCTGCCATACCAAAGATATTCACTACTGACGGAGGTTAACAAGTGCGACTCTCGAGTTTAATTCTACTTCTTAAAAAGGGATGGCTAGAAAGTCTATGTGGATGCGAACGCGGCAATCAAGCATGAGTGGTGTTTAGTCTTTACCTTCGGCTTGACAAGGAACCACTGGAGTTAACCAGTTTCATCAGTACTATTGGGGATAGGTTATATCAGTTGTATCCATTTTTTCTTGTTTACATCAACCAGGCTGTTTGACAACTCATCTACTCCCATTTTCATAAACCTAGGGGTGTGTGGCCTTCTACATTTCCTTTAATTTGGCTTTGTTGGTGTACTGTCTGGTGAATGTTTTGTCTGTTTACTTCCAGTCAAGCCTTGATTTTTGTATTTTTTCCTACGCTCTCTAGAGTGTATTAGCACGTGCTCGTATACTGAATCACTTGCATTGCATTTTCATTATTTTTCTCTCCAGTTTAAATCTCACCATTGGAGTTTCTGTCTGTTTACTTTCGGGGAGCTTGGGGTTTCACTTTGTACGAGCCAATCAATTCGCTAACTGGATTTGACCGACCGGACACAAAGGCCTCAATCACACAACTCCTTTTCATATTCCTTCGGGTCTACACTGGATAAGTGGTGTGTGAATGGAACCACAAGTGATGCAGTGCAAGCCACTCGTGAGCGTCATGAGCAAGCATCCTTTGTCTTCGGTTACCCTGACGAGTTAATCCGAAATGGATGTCGCCAACCAAGTGGGGTTGACAGTTTGTGGATTATACCTACCACAAGCTATTGTAACCACCGCTAGGAAAAGAAAAGTATCCAGTGTACTTATTTATCGAGGATGCGAAAATGGAAGATGATTTCAAGTGTCCAAAGTTATAAAATTATTAATATGAACGAGGCCAGCAACAAAATAGCCAATGTACTGGGCCGCTTCTCTTTAACTTGCTGAAGGATGACAATGAACTGACCAAAGTACTTCTTCAGACTTACGCAACAGAACGCTTATTTGGAGCAATTTAACAAGATGGTCCATTGGCCGATATCTTGTAGTGGCGAGAGGATACCGTCTCTTAAAAATCGGAGGCTGTTGTTGACTTGAAACCATTCATGGTTCACACAGGTCACAGTCGAGTTCTCAAGGGTTCTCGCATGATGTCACCACAAAAAATGAGTTATCGAACACCCCAGGAGTTGTCTTATGTCTACTCACACTTCACAAGAATGAATGTTCTTGCTGGTTCCCAAATGGTGCACAGTAAGTACAATCAACACTGCACCACCTTGAGTTAAACCGTTTGACCGAATGTGTGATTTTCGAGCAGTGGCTGCTCAAACAGCGTTCTGGAATAAAGCAGACACAGATGGACTAGTTATCATTCGCTGGCAGGACAACCTCATGTAAACCAATGGGGAAGTTATTCATAAGGCAAACATTTGGTACAACGTTGTGAATTAGATTGCGTTTACTATTCCACAACTCTCATAGCTATTTTTAATTAAAACAAGAAAGATATATGATCAACCGATAAGTGGGCGCAACTTTTAAAGGAATCAGATCCAGGTTGCCTCATGAGACGAAACGATGAGCCGAAGCAATAATTAGTTCAACAGATAACCTGCAGTATACCACTGGCCACATTGCGCGTCAACATTCACAGTACACTCGATTTTGCGTCATCTGATTACATGGACCATCTCGAAAGCAGAGAACATTAATGTTGGTTCGGTGCACGGAGCTGTCGTAAATAAACATCGGAGCAAACGGCATTTGGACGTTTGTCCAGTGTAGCCAGTCGATAGTACCTTCAAATTCGTCAAGTCTGAGGATTGAGAAAAGGTTGTAAATTTTGCACGGCTGAGAGACCCAGGTTCTCTGATAGCTTTTTAAATGAACAAAGCATACCCTCATAATCAGCTACCTTGTGTATTATTGGTTGCAGCTTTATGTTCTCGAGCATAATGTGAAATTCAATAAACTAGTAATACTTGGTTGTTAAACACAAGTTACACGTATCCCGACTTGGGTTTTCAGCCCCTTACGTGTTCTGTGCTTCATACGTACTGCTGGCCACCAAATAACATTAGTTATCATTAATCCAGACAAGATGATCCGCCAACTGGTTCCTTCCACACAGTCAACCCTCGAGTCAGCAGTAAACAACAGTGGACTAACAGCATGTGACGGGTTCACCATACATCCACCCTACCACGATAATTTCGAAGATTCAGTTTGGTGTTTTGAGTGTGTCAGTCAGATTTGCATTTGAATTGGTCTACTGATGATACTGTTGAAATAAATTCCGGTAGTTTGTCCCAGAACGTCGAGACAGTGATCTGTACAAGTTAGAGGATTAGCTACTGTTACAACTTCAATTAATTTTTCCCGAGACGGTAGTGTGGATTAAGCGACTTCATATTTCTTCACAGGTGATGGAGTTTAGGTAGTTTTGAGAATGAGATCTCTAACTTGCGAATTGCTTGCTTCAAACTACCTCGGTTTACACAGAGGGATCTCATTACAGCATCTGATTGATCTGTATATCGAGGATAACAAACGTCTGATTGCAGAACTATAAATATGCATTCTTATCTCCAGTGGTTAAGTTTTCTCTTAACAGTTCTGTTCTATTCTCTGTGGTTGTGTAATGTTTGTGTTTCAGAAGATAACTGGAATACCGAATATTGAACTCTACTCGGAATGCCCACCTAGGTTAGGGCAAAATTGAACATTCCTGAATACAGGCAACAGGATACCAAAACATTGACTTGGCTTGGTAAATATTAAATGAATCAAAGTAATAAGCCTCAACCAAAATTAATATTACCGTACCTCAAATCATCTTAAATACAGCCTGCTCTCCTAATAAACAGCAAAGGTTCGCCAAATAGTTCTCCGTAATCCTAATTGGTCAACGTGACAACACTTCTCGTGTTATGGTTCGGATGGCACTGAGCTCAATCGACTAACCTACCAGTCGAAACAGAACTAGTCTTTAGCGTTGAACCAGTTTCGCTGTTCTTTCTCGTTAGCTTGTGACAAACGACAGTAATCTTTATGATGTGGTTGAGACATGGGTAGTTTGGGATGTGTGATACCTGGTTCATATACTTCTGTTTCGCGTTACTGATTGTCAAATGCAACTGCTACAGTCTCTTTGTAGGGCGGTTCTTTCCAAACTGATACACACGATGAAGCTGATAACGGTGACAAATAAACAACATATTAACTGTGAGCTGGCCTGTGGGGTTGCATTATTCATGCAACCTAGAAGACAAATTGTTTCACCCGTGTTGTAACTAAATTTGGGCTGATTATCTGTAAATTCTTCTGTCATGTCGTTTCTCTCAGCGCAAATGACGTAACTGTAGGACGTAATCATGATAAGAACGAGTTATGCAAGTTCTTGAAAAATCATCTCAGTCTCTCTGCTTTACCGAAAACGAACGGAATGGTGCTACACCTGGCAGCAAGTTGCTTGCTGGAACACAGACTGAGGTCAAGGTGTGGATCAGGTGGTCTCACAGGTTTCTTGCTCGATACAAATTGAGTTTACTCCTTGGCATTTTGTTGGCACAATATATATAATAGAAAAGAATTGTTTATATATGACTGGGGATTGAGTACTGAGTTTGTAGGGGTTAAAAGATCCAGCACCTTCACGAGTAGTAGTCAGGAATATTCCACTTTCTATGCTAGTTAAAATCTAAGCCTAACTACTCTGGCTGTTCCCATATCTCCCTGATGACGGTAGACTATGTGTGTACTACCAGTTTGCTGCAGATAGTCAGTGCATTCGCATCTTCAGGAAACTGAGTGGATGCGATCAACGACGACAACAGTTTTCTTATGCAACGCACATTTTAAATCGTGACCGCGAAATTCTCGTTTATAAAACGGCAGGAAAACAATGGCAGTTCTCCGTTAGTAGGTCTGAATCGTGGGTGTATCCTCTCACGATATAACATCTATATTAGCAGAGGAAAAAGGCACTGGAGATCCAGATCCTTCACCTTAAATTTTTATCATGTGTTTTCATCCCATGGCGATTGCTTTATAATCCCTTAATCATTCATTGTGCCATTATACCACTGCCACCAAAGCTGGTTCGGTATCAACATGACGTCCAATCTTTAGACATCTGGTCAACATTCTACCTTGGTGTGCACAAATATGTCCGACTTCAAGGACAAAACGTATGCACTGTCAGTTACAGTGGTTCTGCTGCGCATATATGTATGCATATAATCGTGTATATTACTTCTTAAAATGTCTCCTTTGTCATCTGCTGTGTTTGGTTTTATGCTGACCGCTGGTATTGCTACAGCAGACTAATGAATATTATATTCACCTCCTAAAAATCAGAGCGTTTGTCGACAGCAGGTTTGTTAATCAGTTCAAGAGTATGTGTGCAACAAAGGACACAGTCTTAACCATAACTGGCTTGACAGATTTAATCATTTTAGAGGAGAACTAACTGCAAAAACACGGACTTCAGCTGGAACCGAACCGGGGGCAAGAACCGGATGCCCTGATGCAGTAAATGATTTGTCAGCTCAGCTACAAAACCATTTATGGATCTCAGAAATTCTTTATGGCATAGTAGATTCGGTGAGTAGCCGAAACAAGATTTTGTTCCCTAGATTATACTGGATAGACTATGTGAGTATTGACGACCAGAATGAATGACCGTGAATAGCAAGTCTTAGCACAAACCACGGAGCCTTTCTGACTGGCCTGTCATCAATGATAAGTTGAGGGTCGTTAATTTACTGTGGAGCACAGATCAAAAGTTTGATGGGGAATACGCTAAGATTATTAGACGGAGATTAAGAGGCTGGTGAAGCTACTGAGACCAGTGCGATTTGTGGTGCCATAAACCAAACTTCGGTCTATCAACCTGACTTCTTTCGAGGTGCAAAGGAACTGGTCTGTCAGAACGTTAAGGATTAGAATCCGGCGTCCTCTGTAGGACACCAATGGCCCCAACGCCGTGCTGTCTAAGCGACTGTGACAATTCGTTTTCCGCATTAACCTTATTGGACACCCTACCTAACCAAAAATTTTACTGAGACATTATGGCATTCCATGTTTCCGCACCTTTGAAAAGATATAATATACAATAATAACCTTAAGCTACTTTACTGATCTATTCCCTGCCTAATTTAACTGTTGATGACTTTGTATTTGATTTGTCAGGACCAAGGAAGTTTTTGTACCAGAAGTGAGCAATCATTAATCATTAGCTTCACCTATTGCCTACATGTTCTGAAGCTATTCAATTAGTGATACAAAGCAGATACCATTGAAAGCAACCAGTACTCTTACTCCACAAACCTATCCACAATAATGTCAAAATGTTGCAGTAACTGAGTGTTTATTAAATCTCGCAACCTAACTCAACCTGCCTCGTTAAAAGTCTGCTCTCAACCATCTGCAGTGTCCCTCAACACAACCAAGATGGAACCCATAAACCAGTCCAGCGCTTTCTTTTATCTAGGCTATACGTTAATGTGTCGATCAATCATGTAATCAATCATGTTCAGTCATGTTCAATCATGTGATAATTCGACGCAACTCTATTCCTCCTAAGCGTTTACTCCTGTATATTCTACCCCTCGTGCTTCTGATTGTTAACTGGACTTTGACCTGGATGTTTGTGTTTTATCGTGTCAATTTGATAGTTGTACAACTAGCCAGGTGGCTATTACTTCAATTTGTCTGATTGGTGCATGCATCGCCTTTTTGGAGCTTGGCCCGGAAGAACTCCGTTGGGTAGGAAAGTCATACTGTATGATTATAGTTCATCTTTAGCCTGTTTGGCATCAAATAGTAATTCGTTGCCCGGAAACGATCTATCGATCGAAGCTGTTGGGGTTGCCTATTTATTCGCTTCGGTTAGTCGTTCAGTAGCACCATGACATTGTGACCCAACCTTGTTTTGAATATGTAAGATCGTTGGTTTATCTCTACGCCTTGTTCAACGTCTTCTTGGAAGATCGTACACCTATACGCATGCTTTCCTGCTGTTTAGTGTGCCCACTCTCAAGAACAACACAAATCGTACCTTCCATAGTTACAAAAAGTATGCAAATCACTTTACTAGATTCAGTGCAGCTGTAAGTCAAAACTTACCAAAACTAGTCTAGCTTGTGGCTTCTAGCCGCCATCATTGGCCTGTTTTGGGGCTGTCGAAAAAATTGTATTACGGTCCTAGTATAAATCCGGCCACCGGACCATACATTCACTTACAATACAATGTTCGATAACTTCATTAGTATCTCATCCATTTAGTCGAGTGGGCGAGTGAATATTCTAAACTATCAAACACAGCGGCCGGCAAAGTAAAAACCGGAGGTAAGAAACTGGAATGTTCGGAGCGTCTACTCTACCCGCAGCTGAACTGATGAAAAGAGTTGAACTCGGAAGAAAGTAGGAACGGTAAACCTATTCACAATGGAACCAACCACTAACGTTGTTCTCCTTCCGCATAACTGTAATTACCCTCACGCACTTCGTTCTATCGGAATTTCCTTTTTATGATCTGTCTTTAAAGTAATCATTTACAATGGGCGCTCTTCTTCATCTTTTAGTCGCCGTGGCTACCATGTCCCAATTTCCGCTCCACCCACCAGCTATTGTTGGAGAACAAACAACATCGTCATCGTCCTTAAACAACCTGCTCTTGACCTATAAGAACAGCTGGCTGCTTTGTAGTCAACCCAACTTCGCACAAAACCATGCGTATTCACACTGTGTGTAAATGTAAAACTGAAAGGCAGATATCCCTGTATTGCTACTGAGCAGCAAACATGAATGTTTTAGGAACCGCACCCACATACAGAATACAAAATAAAGAACATGACAGGCAGATCAGCTGAGTTGAACAACCGCAGCGCCGCATATGCGCACATGCGTACATCCGGAATATGTTGACGGACGGGAGCGCACGCGAATAACTGATGCACGTTTCCCACGAAGGCGGTAGGGCTAAGCCATAATAGCCGAGTTTCTTAATAGAACTTGAAACATGGCGTAGTACACGCAATGACCCGAACTAGGGACAGAATTGGTTGACTCAGCTGATCGTTTGCTCGGCCAACGAACAGGTCTATTGGTTTCGAGTCGGCACGTCGTAAGAGTTCATACGCTGTGCGTTCTAGCTGTATGTTGGCTGGGTTTGATAAAAATGAACGCGGTGGCTTTGGTAACAAAACGGCAAATTTGAGTGATCTATTCGTACGCGGAATCCGACCCCAGTGCCGAAGAGCAGGAAAACATGTATGCTTTTATGCTACCGTTTAAGACGGGCTGGGAGTAGGAGTTGAGATAGACCACCGAGCGTTGGTCAACCTTTCAGTCATAATCAACTCAGCACCACTTGTTTACACGATCCGTTTCACTAATGTTTAAAGAAACTCGGCGAATTACAAAATAAGTAGTATCTCAGCTTATAGTTTTTAGTCGAAGCAGTGGTTCCCCGAAATAAATTTGAAAAAGGCCAACAGTATAGCGTAAGATATCTTGTGCACGGACATTTCGTTCGCATCTCATCTGTTACTACAGCGAAACTAGTACCATCATTCCCCTCACTTTTCACTTAACTGCCCATGACCATTTGACCTAGTAACATAACCGTCCTTAAAAGTTTTGTGTTGCGTCATCTGAATGCCCTGTTCTTGAGTCTCCAACATTCTGACCTCGCTTGTCACGCCCGCACTCTTTACCATTGTTGTCATGCATGCTTGCTATATACTGACTGCACTAATTTCGCTGTAATAGCATATGATATGTGAACGGAATATCCATACACAAGACATTTTACGCGATACTGCTGGTCTTTTTCAAATATAGTTTTTATGTCCACGTCATATTATACGAAGAACAATTGACCGATTTAATGACGCAAAGAGTTCATTTTGAAGTAATTACAACTGAATGTGTATGAGATTGTTACAAGACCCCAGATGTCTACAGAGATGTCTTCATGATCCATTTGAGGAGAACAGGAGAATGTCGCACAAATGAACTGATGGAGTCAGTAAGCAATGTGACGACAAGTGCTCCAGGACTCAACTGGCCTATTAACATTAAAGACCCCAGCAAGAACCGTACAAGGCCTATTAAGCAACGTTCTGTGATTATTATATTTAAAAAATGGTTGGGCGCATTTCGCTGAAACAGCAGTATAGGAAGCGTTGCCTAGACTGAACATGAAACAAAGGTTATCGAACCGATGAACAATTATTTGTTTATTTCATTGATAAGACAAAACATTGCTTAAAAATATATGTTGTAAGATGGCAATATCACGTGATGATCGGAGGAAGAATGTGAATTTAATTCGGCCTCCTAAAGATCGAATCTGGCTAGCAATATTAGCATTCCCAACCTTTTGACCAAATGAACTGGCTGTAATGTGGAGTAATCAAGATGCCGGAATTCAGATTCACACGACAGGACATTTTCTGTCTCCTATCAGTTTGAACTTGCAGAAGATTGTCAGAACAAAGCCTCGGTTCATAATTCCTGTGTCCCGATAGCGTCGATAGTTCTCCGAGTGATTAGTGTTTAAACTGACCTACCTACATTGCTTATCTTCACAACTGCAGAAAACCTGAGGGGCTTGTTGACCTACCAGATATATGTTGATACCAACCTGATGGTCAGGTGCGTGGTATATTTGAAATGAACGCAGAAGACTGCGTACTCGGAAGTCACATTCAACGTGAATGTAAAATTGAAGCGACAAAAACTTGTACAAAAAAGTAAATCAAAATCTAACGGAAAAGTCGGTTAAAAATCACTTCTAAGCGGAAAACCTATTATATAATAAGAATGTATGAGTCATTGTGGGATATTCTAGTGGGGTATACCACACTATATTCTGGATGCATGGGAGGAACAGAAAAGGTAAATGAACACCTTAGGAATTAGAGAATAGGTAAAATGCTGATGGGTTTGCTCAGGTGGTTTTGCAAACAATAAACGGCTCAGAAATAAATTACACTACCCTAGTGGTACACAAGTCGCTGCAAGTGGTTCCTTCAAGACCTGAAAAATCTTGGATGTTGGCTATAAGCGCATGGATAGGAGAAGGTAAAAAAAATCGTAACCGTGCAACAAAATGTATATTTCTAAGCAAGGTAGTGACTATAGGTACGGAGTGACCATTTCGTCTGATAACAAGCCTTGCTAGAATATCCATTATATGTTCACAGTGTCTTCGAACAGATTCGTGCAGTTCCGTGGTAAGTGTGTTCCAGATCCGCCCTAAACATGTTCGAGTCACTCGTTGATCCTATTCTGTAGAAAGTTAAAATTCCCTAGTGATTTTTTTTGGATACAAGTACAAAACTGTAATCATCGTACATTCCAAACGAAAGTGACAATACGTTTCATTCGATACCATCACGCTCATGACGTCTCATTCGAACACATTTGAACATTCAAGGTGGTCAGTTTGCCATAAGCTACGGCTTGACTGTCACACCTCTGAAACCTTCTGTGAAACGTCTGTGTTGTGTAAGCTATTATAACTTTGATCTAGTGACCGATATGTTGAATTATAATCTATCTATTCTCACAGGGTACGGGCTTCCTGAGCGGAGTCATATAAAAACCAATGTCAACAAAAGCATTGCTATGATTTGAGCAAAACATATATTAGTCTCCGAATTTCGAATGCGGATTGATTCTTTGTTCGACAAGCGGACGTGGGTGAGCACCTTTGTACGTTAAACCATTCATCCTCAATATGAATTCAATGTCACAATGAGGACGTGAAATGAAGTCCATCTTCCGGTATTGGCAAGGACATGCACTACCGACAGTCTCTGACAACAGGGAAACTCAAACCCGGATATCTCTATTAAACCAAATATCAAGATCGACGGGCTCCGGTGTGGCTTGTAGTTTGGAAATATTCCCAGAATCTGTTTGATCATTTTAATCTAGCCATCCCAATGGGGCCTGATGCGAGGTGACCTAACTCCAACGAACGGGTGGTGATGATCACCAATAGGTGTAACGTTTATGACTACCATACGAGCTTATAAAGGTGTTTAAAATTGAGATAATGACCTAGTTCCTGTTGTACGTCGGTAACATTGAGTCCGGAGTGTAAGCAATAGAACATGCAACGTGGAAAGTTACATTTGATAACGCGCTGTGTATGCTATTATATCGTTTATTTTGAAGAGCATTATACACATCTACGTTTAAGAGAAGAACAAACGGTGTCACCAAAATTAAGGAACAGGTATATAAAAAAGTGAATGTGAAAACAAACTGTTTGTCAACTGTGAGACGCTGCATACTTAGCAACACTGAACAGTTGACGAGTCCTCTCAGGAGAATAGCAAGCGTTAATAGTTCAGTCATAAACTGAAAAGTTACTTGTGCCGTATGTAACTGTGGGATTTTAGAATAAGAAAGAAGAAAGGATACACGCAAAAATAATTAGAAAAAGAAAACAGGAGAGCGGTCAGTCTCGCAAAATCAAAAGCTCTTCAGATCACAGAAGTGCTATCATACTCAAGGCTCACTAATCGGGACAGAAAAGTGTCCTTCATAACGAGAAAACCGTCAGAGAGAGAGTTAACGCCAGGTTCCCCACATAAACGTATCGTAGGTTTTTAGGGAACTTAGAACAGTCAGTAACCATAAACCCGTGAGTGCGTAGGATTCAAAAAATGGCATTGCAGAAAGATGATACCACGAATGGTGATGATCACAGGTGAATGAGAAGCAGAGTCCACGTCACAGCCATTGGTGTGGACGACTGACTGAACACCGGCGTTATGAGAGTCTTTCCCCTTACTTCACAACCTTGCCCGTCCAGGCAAATTGCCTTTGATAGTCGTCCACTGAACTAATATCCAGTGCCACAGCTTCGCCGTCACCGGCCGCAATAATTTAAGGTTTGATGAACGAGCTCGCCGTTCGTACCCTTAGTCCCTCAAAGACTTCGTAGCCCAGATTGTGCAGTGCTTGTTAGGTTCTTGGCCACGCGGTTACGCCGAGCACAACGGACATCTTGGGTGATCCAGTGATATTGGAGAATACGAACAAGGCTTTCTGGTTGAGGATATTTACCGTGACAGAGAATTGAGTGACCACTTCGGCCACTTCGAGAGTTCCGGACCTTAATCCGAAGATGATCGTATCGGGGTTTGATGACCAGAATGACGGTCCAAATGAATGTGCGGTCTGGATTCAACGGTCAACGATCAAACAGTGAAAAGCCTGACCCTTTCTGAAGACCACGGCCGTCTAGCATATGATAAAATTTATCCATCCACACCACATGAGCCTCCTCCTTGTCCGTCACTACCACACCATTCCAAGTGAACGGGATGCCGAGATAGGTCACCGCGCCAGAGTCGCTTAGTGAATGGATAATGTCCGGACCGAAGCGGATACTCATCAAAGATGGTAGTTATGTTGTTTTTATGGTCACCTTGGATGACCATGAGCTTAGTCTTATGCGTATTGATCTTCAGTCCGGATAGTTCCAGGGCACTAGAGGTGACTGCAAAGTTTTCGGAGAGACGCGTATGATTCTCAGCTAGAATGATGATGATGGCGTAAAATCAAATCTAGGGACCAGCTTACTTTATAGGTGAGTTTGTTTGATTGGCTTCTTAATGCATTGTCGCCTCAAATTGAATGTACAATGACCGACAGTCTTATCTGAAGTGCTTAAAAAATAAGGTAGATCCTTCGTCTGTTGTAAAACTAGAAATGAGGCCTGACTGAGTAGCTTTTGTCTTCATCCAAGATGTTGCTATCGATCGAATTCCCACCGTGCCGCACGAGTAGTGAATACGATACTGTCTACTGGATGAAGTAACTCGCAAGCAGCCCCAAAAGTAAATGTATAATTGGTACCTCCAAACAGTTGGGCGCAAAATCCCACCGACAGCTTATTGATCACCGCTTCAGTTAGGCGTAGTCCTTAGAATAATTAGTTTCATAGCGAAATCTTCGTTTTGTTGCCAAATTTGGCATACTTAATAGAAAGAAGATCATTTTGCGTGATGATTAATTAACGCTGAATGAACCACGTCCATCGGAAATTAAATAGAGCAAATAAAACTGGGACCCTACTATTCTAAAATTACTCAATTCGATACTGTTCAGATGGTACAAAACACTAAAGGAATCATGTGGACGTGTCACTTCAAATTCTAATCGGAGATCATTGCAAACCCCATTTACCTGAAGGACCGGGAATCCCTGAGGGATAGAACAGAACGCAATGCGCATTACAGGACACAGCTATGATGCAGCCAGACATCGACCGGATTTCCTCCACCACAATAAGGGATCCCACAGTCACAGTATATGCTGCACTACTGAGCATAACTGCTCATTCCAACATGTAAACCTCACCATCAGTCAGTATTTGTCAATGGCTACTTAACTTTGTGAAACGGAGGCTGTCACTAATCGGCTTTCTGTGTCAGCATGGAAACACGGTCGATGTCGAGACGTAGGTTTGAACGTCGGCAACAGAAAAATTTTTATCCAGTTGATGAGATTATAAGCAGTGTATACTGTTTTTCTCTCATTCACGGATTAGGTTTCACACATCAGTTTTGAGCGCTGTACTACTTTTATGGTGTGTACATTAGCGTTTTGAATGCAGTTAGACAAAGCGATGTATTGCTGACATGATGTGGCTTTTTGAAATCTTTGTTATGCGATCTTCAGTGAAGTCTGTTAGGTTTTGCAGAGATGGGGTGCGCGTTGGTGTGTCACAAGAAGTTTGCGATTTATATTTCAGAATATATGCGATCGAATAACACCACTGAAAGAACAATTACAGTTAGGGCTTAAAATTGTACTTGTGTGCAGAAGGTCAAATAATAGGGAGCAGTGTTCAAACTGACAACTGCTATGTGATTAGCCTGCTCGCTGCAAAAGCAACAGGGCACTGAAGTCCACATTTCACGCTGGCGGAAGTATGGATTTGTAACGAGATTGGATTATTCAGCTTCTTAACGAGATCCACAAATAATGACGGTTTACACACAGTAATGACCCAGTCGAGATCCGTCTTCGATTTTAGTTCTGACGAGGAACCGAATCCATTAACCAAAGCAACTCACATAAGAAGCGCGAATTCACAACTGGATACTGTAACAACTGTAGTGCACTGCGGTGCTCGTCGTTTATTCTAATAATATTACCAATTACACGACTTAAAAATGAATATATTTACACGGTTAACGGCATCCGTTTCAGATTATCCTGACAAGATGACCAAGGCTAAAGGACGCTAGCACGCAATATTCATCTCAAGTGGCTTGCGCTAATCCACCCGTGGTTCCACTCACAAGCCAAATATCTAATGTAAACCCGAACGAATAAAACCAAGGAGCTTGTGGGTGGATGTTTTTGTGACCAAGCTGGCCTGTGCAGGTTGGCCAAATGATATGGTAGGACTGGAGTACAAGTTTTATCTATCGGAAACGGTAAAATAGAGGTACTATCGACAAAATGGTGAAAACAATATTGAAAACATAGGAAAATATAAAGCTTACTTCCGGCGTATCATCTTCAGGCCAAATAGAACACAATAAATATAAAAGTAGTTGTCGAGTAAGAATCGCTTTTCAATTATGTTCATGTTTATTGTACTGAATTTCATTTGAAGATGGCATCCCAAAAACGAGCTTTTTACCCACGTCCAAGAGTGGATGTTGATGAAATCCCTGAAATCTTTGAAGAAATCTCTCGGTACATCTGAGCATCCGGAAGTTAGGCACACATTCAAACTTTCTTTGTCTTAGGCATTCATCCGTTCTGTCGACGTAGACGTCACTGCAACTGCAAATAAATCGACAAATCATATGAGAGATAGAAAATTTCGACAGGTCGTAAGTACTTACAAGCTGACCGACACTCCAAGTTGTACCTAGCAACTGCATTTCACCCTCAGGCTATGCGCGAGTCAAGATAGACTAAAATTTTCGATCTACGTCAATCGGGATGTGGTCGCCTTTGAAAGGTAGATACACATAACGCTGCAGGCATGATTACTCCTTTCCGGGTGTGATTGTAGAGGTACTTTTCAAGATCTTCCTTTGTGAGTGAGACTTACCTTAGTCTATCACTCTACTCTTGTGAGCTATCATTGATACAAACCTGTCTGATCAATGGAACTCAGTGTTACTAGTTTCTTTTGGTCAAATTTTAAACCTCACTGTATGTGAGATACTTCAACTAACTGAATCAAGAACGCAATAATAGGTAAGCAGTAACACAAAGGGTTTGGATAGAAATCAAAACTTGTTCTGGGAATGGATAACCAGTCATGAAAGATGTATCATATAGTCATCTGTACACTTGCAATCATTACAAAGTCGCGCCCGCAAAATGGCTGATAAGTTGGAAGAGGATGGTTTTTAGGAAATACTGGTCAGTAGATGAGTGGCAGATGTATGGTGACTTATATGAAGTGTTATCTGACTAAAATTGTCAAACCTTTCTTGAGTCGATACGGTACACAAATTTGTTTAGCGAAAGCTCCATTTAATGTGGCCACACCTGTAAGATTACGAAATGACAACAGTCATTTTCATGTAATCTAGATGTGATATTTTAATTCTTTAGTTTTGTTCGTGGGCTTTGTAGTCGAATACAACCTCGTCGAATGGCTTAGTGGTTCAAGTAGTAGGAACAAGATAACTTTTATCGTAGACTATTTTGGCGTCCAGTAGGCAAATTGGACGCTATTTTCATTGTTGCTAACACCTCACGTACACGTATTCTCTCACACACGATCACCGTTATGTTTATTGTGTAGTATAAGGTCGAGGTTACAATTGATAGTAACTCTCGTTCGGATGACGGAAGTAGCCATCTTGACAACTGAGGGGAAAACTTACTTTCTAAAACCTGATGAAAATGTTGTGTATGCGGACATTCAGTTCCATAAACTTATATAAGCATATGTATGAGCATAAATTTGGTTGTTTATAGTTATCGTGACTATGAAATGCTGAAAGTTATAACTGTAAACTCCATTTTCATACTTTCGCAGAGTCGGTGAATGTGATGCAGACGAAGTTATTCTGTAGAAAATATCTTCGGTTCTGACTGCTGGAAATGACAGTGAAAATTTACTTGTTCCTCTTTGATAGTTTGAGCTTTGTGTTAACCTGCACAAGAGAATGAATGCCGTTTGAAATATCTGATATATTTCTGTTTTAACCTCTGTTACAAAGGATTGTTTCACAGAAGCGGACTTTTAAAATCTTGGATCAGTAAATTTTATTTTACGGTAACTGTATCAATTCTGAAACGAACGATGTCATACGTAGTGAGCCGCAGTATTCATCTTTTAATTGTTCACTTCACTAAGTAAAACTGGTTGGTATCCAAAATGGACAAGAGGCAAGTTCTCCCGTTAGTTATATCGTGGCCTAATTGTGGCTGTTTGAAAGTATCACAAGTCAAATCGTGTGCAGTGACTGACGGATATGTTTACTGCTGTTTGTAACCTGTAGAAGACAGTTATTTGTTGGGTTCACTCAATTCTATCATCAATGACAAAGAAGTGTTGACCAGCTGTCATATTTTTCCTGAACTAATATGACACTTTCAATCCCGTTAAGGGGGTACAAAATTCTTGGTTTCTTTCAAGAACGCGGTATACAACTATTTTTGAATAGTTTTCTTTCTGATAACTTTGCTGACCCTACTGAATTTATTTGCTTCAATGTTAAAACTTATGACTGTTTTCTGTCAGTTTCAAAGCCATCTATCGAGATTTTCTCTACTTGTTCAATTCGTGTCAGTGTCTACTTCTGGAAACATTCTTAAATATGAGGATGATATCGTAACCGACTAGAAAGAGTCGAGAGTTCGAAGTGATTCCGTAAGACAAGGTTTGTTAAATGATTCAGGTAATTGGCACAAAACTTGTTCCATTTCACCTATACCGTCAAAATTGGATAATCTTTCCTCTTTGCTCTTTAAACGTAAGTGGTATCAAGAACGGTCAAACGATTATGCCTAACGCTTGCCAATGATATAGCTATATTCCGTTCCAGTATTAGTACACATTTCAGAAATTGGTTTTAAGTTGATAATTTAATCGGGTGGTGGATGTTTTTGGAAAGCGGGAAAATCAAACATTTATGTTTTATGATAATTTATGCTTCTTTTTATGTTGTATTTCGCTTTGCACCCGTGTATGCCTTCACCCGTTGAATGTGATGTTTTCTGATATTTATTTTGCCCCCGTAAGTGAACATTCTACATTCGTTTTCCAAATGTCAAAGCATTTTTCTAAGTACACTGGCAACCCCACCATGAATGTTTTCAACTCTATCAAAGTGAAGTTGACCTCAAAGATGTTAGCCGATTCCGATTATTTCTTGCATACTTCCCTTTCAAAATAAGGTCTCCACCAGACTAAATCTTTAATTTTTTTATGAAAACCAGCGATTTCCTTTGATTTCTTTACTTGGCTTCTTTCTTGGCCAACTCCATTCGTGAAATTATGACCTCACTATAATTTTTGGTTACTATTTATTAGTTTCTTTTATTTATTTTAACTACAGAAAGGTTTAAGTGTGTTACATACAGATTCAATCCGCCCTCCTCGTGGATGCGCAGAACTTTTCTTGATTTTAGTGGTGTTGTTGTTAAATCTGTCATGAAAAAAGTGAAAACGTACATTGGCACTCTCTCGTAATTTTGTTATCCGTATAGCTGAGGTTAAATCTAGGAACTAAGTACCATATACATTCTCTAGGGAACAGACTAAATGGTCAGTTATTGCATTTTTGCAAGTTAATCGCCATCTGACCTCAATGTTACATCACCTGTTAGTTGACCACACATTGCAAAACAAATGGTCTCCGGAGAAATCTCATTAGGTTAGCTTTTGCTAACCGCACACGGTAGTTCGTCCATATACGGAGGCTTATCCCAGACATAAACCCATTAGTGATTGGCATTCTGTTTCAGTTTTGCTCATGTTCTAATGCCACCTATTTCAGCTTCCGACCTGACAAAAGATCTTAAGTTGGCTGAAAACCTTCATTGATCGATCTCACTCTGTAGTTCAACCGCTCTGAGACGTTACTAGATATTTACAAGCTCTGAGAAATCGTGTTCTATTCAACTGCCTCTATCCTTTTTACTAGTGTTGATGTCAATTTAAGGTAATGTTTCGTAATTTGGATTGTTATTGGTGAACAGTTTTGCATGAAATATAATCTAATTCTCTACGTAAAATTTTGCTTCTGTTTCAGTACTACACGTCTGAAAGAGCAAAAAGAAGAATTGAACTAAGGTTTTGTATTGTAACTTGGCATTTTCAAACGAACAACTGTTATTGCCGACGTAAACCAGTGCAACGGACAAATTGTTGAGTAGTATTAGACTTTTGAAAGATAATGCAAAGGAAAGTTTAGGTGTTTTTGAAAATTGCTAACACATTCGGATGCATTGTGTAGGGTAAATCAGTTTGTGCCAACTCAACATCAAGCTACACCGACTTCAACCGCTAACGGAGAGATTCCAAGTGATGTGAGCAGCTTTTGATGCCTGCCCAAAAACGGTCATTATAAGTCTAATTTCACTATCACCTTTTGGTTCAGACACATTTTTGTAGGAGTTGAACTTCCTAAGCTGTCTGGTTAAAACGAGACGCCTACAGTCGACGATTGACAGTGGCAGAAAATGAATGTTTCACCGGATATAAGAAGGTAACTGACTCGAACCGGGCATCTACTCGCTTTAGTTGACATGAACAAACGTTAACAAAATTAGTGACGGAATAGCGTTTTGACAGTAAGCATACCTAGGTTAGAACTATTCTGTTCTGGTTGGTCTGAACCTAAACTGTGACTAAACGTGTAAAAAAATGATCATCGCAATATCAAAGCGATTCTTTGAGTTATTAATTGTTGAACCGTGAACGAAGATAGAAAAGAAACAAAAGAAAGCTTTGCAACCGTTTTGTAGAAACAACAGTCAACTGTCATACAAGTGAACAGTGTGGCCTACAAGATCATGATCAGCTCTTGACTGAATATTGGAACAAAGCTGCTTGGGAGAGGCAAATTATGTGACGTGGCAAATTTAATAAGAATTTTTCGCCTCAGCATTTATATGTGAAGCCAGCGTGATATGCGTCTAACAGTATGATGAAGACCGTTGCTCACCTCTTTAAAAGTACTCTTTGTATTACTGATGAGTAGTGGGGGATTGAGGTTCTCAGATAGATCGAACATCACGCAAAATTGATCGCAGTTGTCGCATTCCGTATAGGTTTTTCAATCGGCCCCTTTCAAAAAGAAGCACTAGACCCGAGTTTCGCTCTCATTGGAGCTCGTTAGTACTGCATATCATTGCCACGGTCATGACTAGAACTCCGGCCACACTTTCATGAGGCAACCCTGTTAAACACGGCCTCATTGAACTCACATTAGGCAAAACGGAACTACCATATGCGAACGCTGAACCACTTTCACTTGTAAGCAGTGATCGGGTTGCCCGATCGTCTCAAGAGGAAACGATGACTGGCTTTAATGAAAGGGAAACTCGAATCTAGTGCTTCGTTTCGAAAACGGCCTACTGATAAGCCTATGGGGAATGCGACAGCTGCGATCAGTTGTGGCTTATGTTCAATCTATATTCTTTGTATTGTCGGATGCTTTTATAAACAAAGTTTTCCTTCTCGTTTGTTTATTTAGTCTGGTAAACATAACGGTTATTCTAAATAATACACATTCTGAACACCGTTTACGTTTGGTAGCTGTTTCCTGTCTCACCTAGACTACTCGGTTGTTTCACTTCAATAAGAAGACGAATCTATCAGGCCTGCATTGTGCGACCAACAGACCAACATTCACTTCATAAGTGAAAGAGCCTGGGGGTTCAATTCCCAGTACACACAAAACTATCTTCTAATGATGAGCATTTATCAGTGAACACAAAGCTATGGTTTAGGACGTTTATCAGGAGTGGATCAATCGACCTGTGATAAATTTTTGTGAGTTGTTCAAATTCTCGTGAACCAAAGACAACCTACAAGAATTGAACGATAAAATTAAAACGCTGGGACAAGATGCATGTATAGTTTTATAAAAAGAATGCGTATTTGTTTTAAGTGTGTAGCCGCCATCGCACGATTTCGTTCCTTTATTCGTTGTTTCCATCATGCGTTGATTAGTTCTTTGATACAACTGAAGGGAATAGTGTTCCAATGCGTTTCCCGGTTTCTTTCACATTACCGATGTCGCTCATAGGTTCGCCTTTTCTCGCCTAGTAGAAAAATAGCTTTAGGAATTTTCGACGGGCTTTTTAACCAGTGAGAACCCAGACTGGGGAAGGAAGGGAAGTTGAATTGTTCAGCTACCTTCACACGATAGAGATTGACACTACTGTTCGGCAGGAGCAAATGACCCTGGACAAAACAAACTTTCAAGATATTGCAGTATTTCTCTCTGGTGACACTGCTGCTCGTTTTCCATAGTTCACTTCTTGCACGGAATCTGATTATTCTGTAAAACAATCGAGATTGATAATCGACTCTTTGATGGTTGAACACACAGCCACTCATTAAGACGTCGCTAAAGAGACCTCCAGCAGTCTGACTACGCGCTCCTCTGCATTATTTACAGCATGGTATAGCTTAGTCTATTTAAATATATTGGATCTTTTGGAAGTTTAGATCATATGTTTGTAGCGCAAAATCCGCTACTGTGTGGGGCAGCAACTGAAAATTGACATAAACTGTGGAGTGTAGTCTGGTGACTTTGTGTTTGATTGTAGTCCTACGGAACAGGCGACTGTTTTTTTCTAGGCATCTAACTTGGCTGCTCGCTTGCCAAAATCCATGTGCAACCTCCAAACCTCCATACTGATTGGTCTACGCATGCACTGTCCTTCCGACCATCTTCAATAGTATTGAGCTGCTCCCTCTGGGTCGACTTGATTTCCACAGTCCGGTAGCATGTTAGTATTGAATCAGTTTAGTCATGCATCATGATCAACTGTTGATGAACAGATAGTGACGACTGATTTGCCCAGTTCCCCAATCCGCCCAGAACATACGAAAATAGCGGAATTTCGCTACTATCTCCAAGGTATCGCAGCTTGACTTAGGCTCAAGAACACTAACAATGAGACATATGATCAATGTGCGTTGACACTAGAGGAGCACCGAGGTTGTATTTTTTTCCGGGACTTTACATGATGCGCTTTCTTCCCGAAACCTTACTATTTTGACAAGATGAGATAAGTCGTCTGCGAAATGTGACTGAAATAAGAGGTACATATGTATGCTCGAATCACGTATGTGGTCGTGAACGAGCTTTGACAAACCGGAATATCAACGGGAACATGATAAATGTTATTTAACTAAACGAAGCGATATATTCATATAAAGTACGACATCTGTTGTCTTGAAGGTGTTGAACACGAACATAATGGTCCAATAAAGAAGCATTACATAGGTAGGTACAACTGACTGATCCTGATCAAACAATCTTTTTGTGTCTTTGTGTGGACGGCAATGTCGTTTGTCGAATCGTCACATAGACTGATATATCTCGAGGTCTCTAATTTCTAATTTTATTCCTGACTTACAGCCTAAAACTACTGGTCAGTTGCATCTCCACCATGAAAAGTAAGCGGATATGAGAACAAGTTCCGAGCTCACAAATCTAAAAGAATTTTGTTATTCTCTTCCGTTAATTCACACTATTTGAGACACAAAACATGGTCTCTCCTCCTAATAGTTCTCTGAATTTGGCCATCAAACTATATTGTGAAGGTTTTCTTAGTCGTTAACATTTGTATTTAGGGTGATCAACCGGGTCTGTTATGCCCACAAAATTTTTTCTTCACCTTCTTAGCTCGATCAGTAGACCGGTTACCAACTCTCTTATGCCAGCATCACACGTAAAAATGATGGCTTGTTCCTGTTAGCTTGCTATATTTCCCAAATTAGCCGGCTGGGCAATAAGTTAGCCACGCTACACGCCCTGACCTGAACGCTAAAACCTCTTTGCACTGATGCTGTCACCTCGTTTGGTAACTGGACGTTTGCAACGGCAAACTAGCAGATAAGTAGATCGTCAGTCTGAGTTACTACCCTCAACGCTGTTTCCGACAATCACTAAAATTATCTTAATATGCTCCGAGTATAACCAGTTACGTATTTTAGCTGTTAAACTTCGAATATCACTGATACTCACTGTCGACTTCTACGATCCGGTTGGCTTCTAGACTGACAGCCCATCGTAGTTAGAAGTAATTTATCTTAGAAACTCAGAAGACAATTAACCTGCAACATGTTTGATCAGACTGCTGTTTCAGCCGCGAATTTAGTGACTTCGTAGTACTCACCATTCAATGATTTCATACAAACTTCATGGGCGAACGCGACAAAAAACCTACTCCCTTATTGTGTTATCCTCATGACTTCGCTGGATATCTCCCAATGACTTCTTACCCGAATTCCTAAAAATACATGTCTGAACAACTGGTCATGGCCATTGTAGCGAAAACAAACAAGACAGGTTAAAGCCTCCTCAAAACGGCTATTTTGTCTGGGTAAAGCTATCACATTAACGAAAACAAAAGGCCAGTGTACCCTTCGGCAGAAGTGGCTGAGTCTGTGTTACCTGTGACCTTGTCCACATATATCTTCTATTCCATGTAACCTCGAAAAGCTAAGACTGAAGAGGATGTAAGTTAACCTTTTGTAGAACGATAGCCCAAGTTAAGTAGACAGATGGTAGATCAAAACAACATAACTGGTAATCGTCTAATACAGACTATACTGTCAAGCTAGTGTCAATAAATCAAACTAGGAAGAAGTGTGTATGGCTGAGTACGAAGTAAACGCGTACCTACAGAAGTTATCAAATATTTCAGAGAATGCCTCAGATGAACGAGCTCTAATTTTCACCTTAAAAAAATCAGAACAAACTCTGGAGACACGTAAATCTACAAGCAGAAGAATAGACAGGAGGAAGACAGCGATATGAAGTTTCTTGTGAAAAAGACTGTTTTACTGAATAAATTGGACCGTCGGGTTGTATAATCCCCAGAATTGAAACAATCTGTCTTACTTGCGGCTGGCGCATTACCTGTATCATTTATGACGGTCTGTTGTGAGGTTGTTGATAACCGATCAATTCGAGAAGACGAATATGTTCACATCCGCGCTCGCTGCCACACCGTGCAGTCACTTTGCCGTAACTTAAGATGTTATTAGGCAATTTGCGTATTGCACGCCTCAGTTCACACGCGTGGAGTTGTCACTAATGAAAGTTTGGGACTCCATCAATATCGCACTTCTCCGGTTGACACTGTTTCAGATGTTCTCACATTATCTAAAGTCTACAGTCTGACGTGAAAGGCTTACTCTTATCACTTCCTGGTTGCACAGTTTCTATTGATCACGGCTATGCACATCTGTTTTGCGCTACCACCTGAGCAACGGTCATGTCGGTATCCGCCTTTTGTCCATCTTTCGTGAGTCAATAAACACTTATCAATACACACTTGTCTAATGACAAATACAAGATCCAGTACGCTTGAAAACAGGTCATATGGTTTTGCTCCAATACCAGCACCAACACGAATTTAACAATGTAAGTACCATACTATCGGTGATAAATCAGACTTTTCTGTACTTAGCTGCCAACAAAATATCCACAGATTATTTAGTCACCTGTATACTGCTTTTATCTTAGACAACTGATAAAAGGAGGCCATTATGCCTAGGTGTATTCGGTCGCCCATATTGGGGCGAGATTTTCAATACGTCGCTACTCATACCGAGCAATCGCACAGTCCCGTTGGGACGTGGATTAAAAATACCCCCTTATCAAAAAGTAGACATGTGTTAGGGGGTGAATACAAATTTGTGAGTGCTGACTCATCTTTTTCTCTTTATGTGCATGTACGCAGATAGATAGACGGGCAGACCGAATCCCACGCTTTTCCCAAGTCTCAACAGTGCTCAGAATACGTCGGTTAGACCGCTTTCTCTAGCCCACCTGGGGATTGTGTTTGACTGAAAAAATAACAACGCATCACTCCGAACACTGAGCAAACAATAACGACAGATGGATAATCCTCACTAATACACACAAGCACACTTGCAGTTAGGCGCATGTTTACTCAGGCACACATGCGCAAAATTGTAGCGAACAGTAAGGACATGTTTACAAGAATGGGGTGAAAGTATGCCGTGGGTATGAATTGAGATGACAGCAGTTTGGGAAACTTTGCTCAAAAAGCACAACTAAGTGATAGACGTGAAAGACATGGCGGTGGTCAAAACGATGAGAAAGTGGATTCAGAAAAGGATAAAATAAATGTGTGATTTTTATCGTGATGCAACTATTAACAGGATGTCAACCGGAATTGTATTCCCAATCTGACAAATATGTACTTTCAAACGAGAGACAAAGAATCTAACGTCAAGCAAAGGTACATTGGTACATAACTGATTCCTAAAGTGTATACATAGTCAATACTATATCCGTTTAGATATTTTAGGAAACTGAAGAGATCTTTTGGATTTTTTTTAGATACACATTGATTCACACTTTGGTAAATTATTAAAACCAAAGCTGGACACCCGTTTCATGAAATTCCCCAATAAAAAAGCAGAGATGTTATCTTTGGGTTGTCATTAACGGTTTTCAGGTATTTCAACATAGAAGTTGACTCATTGTGGCGTTAGATGACCACTTCTGATTTCGTTAGTAACCATCAGATTCGTTTTACAAACGTGAATCCTGCTACAAACAAAACCAAGTAATGTATTTCTTTCACATTCCAACTAGAGTATCTGATTACCGGACTACTGTTCACACAATCTAATACCTGATCTTTCAACTTTGATAACTAAGTGTTCTATCAGTAATAAATCCTCCTCCCTCTACTTTCTGGTAATTCAATTTCGACTTGATGAAAGGCTGAATTGGAGCAATGTTAAACATTGTTTTTATGCTAACATCGTGTACAGCCACGCGTGGTACCCAAACTGCACTACAGTGCTTCCTCCTTAAAAAAAAGTCCCTGAAAGGAAACACCCCCGCCTAATACTTACTTTTAAGGGTTGGAAGTGTTTGTTTCAGATAATTCCAATGAAGATCTAAACCCTCAGCATCACATACAAAATTTCTGTGAACCAGATCCCCCAGAAAAGAACATTGAGCCAACCGTGTCAGGCAGCAGCCAGCCTGGTTGCAACGTGACTACCTGGCGGATCATTGTCGTAAAACTGTACATCAACAACTTTACATATTGTTCACGTAGGTTAATGGTTGTGTACCATCAAAGGTTAGTTCACCTCATCTGAAGAATGAAAAAGGCTCAAATTGTTTTGTGCTGTGAATCGAACAAAAATGTGCAAGCGGTGATCAACTTGTGATTTGCATCGCTAGACAAAAGTTAGACAAAGTCAGTTATCCTCAATTGATTGGTTCAGACCTGAGATGGAAAAGGCAACTCGGGACGCTTTTGTATATGCAACTGATGAACATCCACCCCTTCAGAATGCATGATTTTTCCGGACACAAATTCAGACTGAGCTTACATGCTCGAAGATGGCAAAATGACCAATTACTTGACAGTATGCAAAACAGGCTGACGGTTATGCTCCTTCAATCGTACTTACTTTGTTATCCACGCATCCTTTATCTTATTTCAATGTGTTGCACATCATTTCAGTTAACCAGTCGTCTACCGAACTCACAACTAGACACACGGACCAACATTTTTCTGCTTACTGCGGCAACCACGCCTTTATGAACCCCATTAGCTTTGCTGTCGTTCTCATCGATCTTCTCAAAGTCTAGTTCATCCATATACTATTCATGCATAACGCCAAACAAAAGTATACATCATCTCCAGTGTGACTATTCGGTGACTTAGTATGCTACACTAGCAAATTAACCGTCTTCTACAGCTGCTGACCTACCACAGGATGTCATTGGGTCATTTGGTTCCTTGAGTTAATTGAAGGTAAAACTAGTCGTCTATTGGTGTTGTTAGTGGTTACTTGAAATTTTGTTGGGTTTTGCGCTAACTTCAAATCCCAAGGAGAACACGTTACCATGCATATAAGGGTAAATTCGCCAGCGAATTCCGAGCACTGACTAACTAGTAGAAGCTCATGTACGAGCGACTGGAATATCCGGAAAAGCCCAAGTGACTGTCGTAGGGAGTGATCACTGCTGGGTGATTTATGTGATATTTCATCACTATCAACCACCCCATGGTATTTTCAACACCAACCCAAAATTGAACGTTTTGCAATGAATGTTTACAAACTCACAAGGGTTGCATGATTTATTTTGTTACGGCTATCGTTTAGGCTATTGGATACAGTCGTGTATGTTTTGAATAACATTCAGCCCAGATAATGAGATGCACTGAGGAACCGTCAGTTGATTTAGCTTTTTCTTCGTAAACATGAAAGCCGACCACTGACTGTACAACAGTTCATCTCTCAGTAAAAATCATTATAGGTTTACATGTACAACCAACTTTAGTGACCACCTCAAAACATACGAGCGAGAATCCGGCAAATGGGCACAGAGATCATAAGGGTTATCATCTATAATATTACCCCGTTCACAGCCTTATTACGCAACCGCAACCCTAAGGTAGTGACATTTTCCGAAGCCTTGTTACTCAAGTGTCACTCATCGGCCGTCTGTTGGCAGAAGGTGCTGATGTCATCAAGTTTGCTGCCATGGTGGTGATATTGTTTACCCCACCCGGATTACGCTCCTGTGATATTCGTTCGTTCTATTATTTTCCCCCATGAGCTAGACCTATATATCTTAATGTTTTAAGTAATCAGCTAGTGTGAAAAGACAGAGTGCCTGCATCTTGCGATGTATGTTTTCTCGCCATCATGATATAATGCACAAACCCCCCAGTTCGTTATCATTTGGACAGAACTTGCGAAATTGCCCTCAACATTCTTACCATTCTAAAGAACGTTGTCCAATGATCACACAACAATGCTGCAGACTGGTTTATAAGCATCACTTCAAGTAGAAGGTAACAATGTAATCAAGGGTTAGTGACCATTTACATCCCCCAATCAAGTATATTCTAGGTGCGGTAATGAAATAAAAATATGATCCAATAATGTCAGGATTTACTTTCTAGCTAGACACTTTAGAGGTAAACCGTAGTTCTTATTCAAAACAGTTGGTTTCGTTAAAATTTTAAACAGAGCAGTGGGAAGACTGAAGATAGTACCTAAACCTCGTTAGTGTCTCATCAACACTAAATGACATTAATCATGAACATGTGTAAGCATAATGGGGTGGGGCAAAAAAACAAGTTTTGATGGCTTTCATCGTCCACCCCACCCACTGTGTTTATGTATACTTATTACCGTTTATTGTTCTTTTACAGTGAGCAAACTGTACGAAATAATAGTATCTACCACTGTCCATCTTCCCGGTGCACTGTTTATGAATTCTAGATTGGCGCCTCCAGTCTTCTAGTCTTCCGCACCCGCTCAACCACATTAGAAAATAGTTGAGTGGTTATGTTTAGTTCTGCTCTCGAAGGCTCCATGTGCACCCACAAATACTGTTCATAACAAAACTGCAGGACACTTAATTCATTGTGAATAACTTGCTACATTAAGTCGCCATGTGAATCTTTTTCTTGTCCAGCTAACTGCATTATTTATCCCACAGCAATTAGTAGTTAGTTAATAATCGTTGTTTTTAAAAGGGAAAATAATTCAGCTTGCACAAGTAACTCTGATAAAGCCACCAACATCTATTCCTTGTACTTCCCAACTACGTTCTCGCACGTCGTGACCTTAAAATGCACGTTACGTAGGTTATCATAGGATCCTTCATCCCAGCTGGAATAATTAATACAAAGCAACAAGAAGTTATCACGGTTTGGCTTGAAGCACTATAAAACGTACATGATATCGCATGCTTGTAACACTTCTAAAAACAACCAGACCATACAGCTGGCCTTAAAATTTTTCCAGATTCTTCATTGTTTATCATGTTTGTTGTCTACAAAAAGTGGCCGATTACGTGGCCGCAGTTAGTTAACGTAAGAAATGAATTGTTAGTGTAGCACCAATCAGGAGAGCTTATTCTATACACTCCAATCATGCAATTCTAAGCACTCTGTCATAAGCAAACAACATAAGAATTTAGCGAAGGCTGGTTGTAGTTGATTATGAAACAGAAACCTCACAAGAATTTTCCAATCCATACTTCACGGTTAATTCTTTCCACAAACTCAACAATCTTATATTCGAAAATAAATTAGTCCATGTTTCGGAAGTAGCCAAACGACTCCACAATCGAACTGAAATATTCTAATTACAGCCCTGTGACAAATAAACACATAGTTGTACTTTGCCTTTCCTGGAACTTTTCTTTCTTCAAAACGGTAAAGCTAGGGAAAAAGAGGTTTCATAAATGCTACCATTCAGATTTTCAAAAGTCGTTGTGCAGCATCTATTCGAAGCTCTCATGAACATTCGGACAATTTGTATGAAGTACTAGAGTCACATGTGACACTGACACATATGAGTTACCTGGACTCTCCCTTCTGATACTGAAACATGTATCATACAATTCAGGACACACATTACTGAATCACGTATATTATTTGCGCGACGAATCATATTCTGCTACAGAGAACTGTGTGAACCACCTATGTGGGACACAAGCTTTCCGTCAAAAACATGTTCCTGATCACATTCCATTTAAGGGAGTTATATACTTGGCTATTAAGGTGCCTTGTTTATGGACACATGATCCAGAGGAAGCCAGGCGATCGTTTTGGTTTCAGCCAGGCAAAACTAGTGAAAATACTTTGTATGTAATTTGGTGTTACCACTAATGCAATGCACACCGAATTCGAAATGCAGTTCTTGACTTTCAAAAACCGGGCATGTGACCAAACCAGTTAGCCAAACAAATGCATAATTCAATTTGTGCGGTCATTTTTGTTAAATTTTCTATCTGTTTAGGAGAACAACACCACCTACACGTCAGGTATGAGGTAGTGTTAATTGATTGTGTTGGATGACTTCACTCGAAAACGGCTAAGGACCGTAAGATTGTCTAAGACTTAATTATAGGAACATGAACCGTCTAATTTTCATTAGCCATGATTGAAACCTATCTTCCCCAAGACGTCTCAGTGAGAATGCATAAGCCTTTCTAACAAGAAAATAACGCATTGATGAGTCTGTATCTCTTGACACAACTATCGAACAAATTAAGTGAACGGTGACAAGTTACACAATATCAACCGTCACTCATGGTTCACAATGTATTTTTTACGAGGGTTATGAAGGAATAGAATATTTTAACTGACGTACTGAATGTTGCTTTTAAAACACTCATAAAAGAAGACATGACAATTTCTCATCAAATACTTCCGATTTTACGACTGTGGTACTTCTTCTTAGTGAAATATATACACTGGTACTGTCAAACTATGGTGTCGATCAATAGTTTATCAAAATCCCTTAAAAATAGTCACCCGACAACGTAGTGGATGTCGCATGACGCGAATGAAATAATCTAGGTGCAACACTCATTGGTTCATAAAGAAAAGCCAAGCAGAAGTTCAAAACTATTTCTTGCTGACATCGTTTAAAAGAAAGCACACCAAAGTGATGACGCGTTTTGTCCGACATTTCTGTTTCTTCTGTTTCAATAACGACCAAAAAGCGAGTTTTCAATTGGCATGCTTGAAGTTAAGCAAGTGGGTCTACAGTTTTGTACAGATGCACAAACGCTCCAAAATTAATTCTGAACTTTTTGAGCATAGACTAAAGGGAATACCAAGAAACGCTATAGTTTATTTATGCATTCCGTTAATATAACACTGCCATGCCTACTAAAGAAGCATCAGAGTAATAGAAGTCGATCTGTCTAAAGAGAGATACGAGTTCTGTTGTACAACCCTCCTACAAAATCCAGACAAACAGTAGGCTCGGAATATCGGTTCCCATTGCCATTACAAGTTACAGCAAATGAATGAAACTCAAGTGTTTTGAGACGCATTTGTCAGTGCATTCAGTAAAGAAGGAAAAACAGACAGTGTCAAATAAATTCTTACCAGGTTGATGCAATTTATTTGCAACCTGTTGGTTACAATGCACGTGGTTTACATCACGTTATAGGTTGTGATCTTAAGGAGGCCGTAAAATCTCAGTTTATGTAAATGCGCCATCAAAAATGATTATAGACCTTTTCTAGCTTTGTTGTCAAGATGTAATGTGTTCTGTAGCTCAACCTAAAGACATGAGTGTGAATACAGAACAAAAGTTACCTTAATAAATTCGATTTTTTTGCAAATCTTATAAACTTTATCTAACTGTAATAATCTCATCTCCAGTTCACAGATTAATCGAGTCTAATGGACTTCTTACCCAACTGTTGTATTTGTAGCAGTACTCAACCGGTATGCGATGTTGGAAATTTTTCAAACATTCTCGAAAAATGGATTCCATTTGTAACTTTATCGTTACGGAGGTAGGTGATAAGACTGAATTTAGTGTTGATTATTCGAAATTGATAAAGTTTCACGTTTGAAATCCAGTTTCTTTTTCAAAGACGAAGTGTTTTCATCAATTTCACATGTATGAATTAAGATCATTGTGTAGGTTTGACCCGTAAGGTTCAGCTTCGTTAACGCAGACTTGAAGAGGGACAATTTTAACCCTCGTGCGGTGTGCCCCCTTCTTGAAGAAAGATTCCCGAGAGTTCAGTGAAATGACTGGGTTGCAAGATGAACACGCAGACAGTGAGAGTTGAATTTTATCAAAAAGACTCGCATTTTCAGACTTGGCAAGTACTAGGTTATCCTATGACAATTAAATAAACCTCAAATCTGTCACCGATCGACTTTACTGGCCCATTTTCATTCATTTGGAATAAAACAGATCCATTAATAACAGGCTATTCTGCCCACCGTGTGAAGACAGTGATAATCCGTGTGAATACATTCTGCTTCACATGAACGTGCAGTTGCCCTAACAAGGCGCATTTTTGAAGTGTTTCCTAATTCTGTTTTCCAACCATTATATGATTTCAAATTGAACATCACTCACAATTGATCGCAGCTGTCGCATTCCCATAGACTTTCCAGTCGGCCCCTTTCGATGTACGTGATGAATTTTCACACGGGAGTGTTACACACTTGGTTGACATTTTTCATAAAATTAGCATACTCAACATGCAGCTACAAGGTGCCAACTTCAACTTAGTGAAGGCAATGCTGTATTCAGAAAGTTAGTTTTATGTTAACATAACACGGCTATGAGAAATTTAATCATATTTTTAATATACGAGCAACTTGAATTCGTCTTATTCATCGGGTGACCTAAAGTGATATCACTTTCAACCCCTTCAAGAAGGCTTGCGGGTCACTTCAAACAGTTGGTTAACTGTTTACACAGGCAGAGAATCCATCCTTTCGCACTGTGAATCAACAAAAACTTGGTATTCAAGAAATGACTGATGAACCTCATAATAATGAAGAACCGAACTAAATGTTCATCAGAGGAAGGTATCCAGCCAGTTGGCTGTAACCGCGTGGGAAATCTCCTGCTCTTCCACCTATTCGTCTTGTTGGATGAACAGTCACTGCAGTAAACTACATACTAGTGTGAAGCGGAGGTTGTTCGGACATTGCTGATAGCCGTGACTTAAGATTGACTACAGATGTTTTGTGACCAGTGAAGAAACATCAAACTAAAGGATCACACTGACCAGTTCGATTACTAGTTAGTCGTAGGAAGTTCTGGTTCCGATAACTATCAATACTTACAAATGACCACAGTGGTTTTATTCCCACAAACCTTTCAACCATCCCCTTTCGAAAAGAAATGTCTGACTGAAGTTTCGGTCCTGTTAGAGTTCGTCAGTAATGCATATCTAGACACAAGCGAGGTGTAACCACTGGCCACTCCTCCATAAGATAACCTATTTGACAAACGCTACATTACCATACACTTTATGTGCTTCGCTTTTATAGTGTGTTAGCAAAGCACATTAATGGTCTAATTCGTCTCATGGCTAGACATCGCACGAGTCTAGCTTTATAACTAGAAATGGGGTAATTCCCTAACGTAACGTCACAGTTTATCAAAGTATCAGATAAAATGATTGCAAACGCAAACATTTTTGGACCCAGCTTGTTCTCTTTAACAACGTATTATTCCACATCTATGGTTCATAGTTTGGGACAGCTTTTTCAACACAATGAATCAAATATAATCAACCTCAAAAAATCGGCAAGTAAGGTTGAACGTAAGCCGTTATTGAGCGCATCTTACTGAACAAAGAAAAGAAGAAGACTGACAATTGTTTAGCGTTGATTGTCTGGACTGACTACTTGAAGGTTGTCAAAACAAGATCTCAACTGATAAACATATGGTTGAGAACCAAAGCTCACGTCGAATCACGGACAAACCGTCTTCACCTGACCAGTGCGTACAGGAAATAAACCCGTCGATGTGGAGTGTAATTTTGAAGAGTAGCATCATAATATTTTTGGAAAGCTATCTTCCAGACATTGTAACCATAGGTGATATGATGTGTCAACCTGAAAGGAACTGTATTCATTTAGACCACCGTTTTCTATCGGGAGCCATAGTGTCACCGTGTGAAACTATTCGCCCTTATTGGCGGAGGTGATTAATGACTTGTTTGTTATAGAGGGCGTCCAAACATTAGGAGGGTCGATTGCTTTACGCATGGAACGTTAACGGAAGAAATTATACTGAAGCAGTGAAAATAAATCTCCGGAACTTTGTAGACAGTACAATGTCGAGCTGTCACAAGTGGGATATATTGTTCAAATATGGATCATATTGGCCTTTCTGAATTGTTTGGTTGTAATATTGGTAGACGGGTTCTATTAGAATTTCTTTGTACGAGCAAACTGGAGACCATCTATTCAACTAATTACATTGATAAATACTACTGGCACCTGCGATCTCTGTAAAATGGCCTTGAATTTGTAGTTGAATGCTTGATTGAATTAACAGTACTTGTTTGGACAATCAAAATGCTTATTTTTAAACCGGAAGAATGAGGACTTACCTTTTAAATAGAAATAACTAAGCATTAGTAAGATAAAGAAGCAAATTAATTATTAGGAAGCGTGTGAAATTTCCGGCTACGCCGCAAAAGACAAATCCGTCCCATATTACATTTTTATTTTCTTGTTTCAATAAACGAATATTTTGCTTAGTGAACGGCATAATGTTGAAGAATCTGGACACTGTTAATCTTGGTGGTCTGTTGTTCAAGTTGATTACAGATATTTTAAAGCTGATTAGAGATCATTAAACCGGACGATTGCATTTGCATGTATTAAAATATCTCACTTTATTATCTTGACCACTACCGTGTTTAACTAAGGCAAAAAACACTAACAAGTTTTCGTACTAAGTCGTACATGAGACCGGCCCTATGAACAAAATCTGGCGGATAATCTATGATGTATACATAAAACCTGACCGCTTTTTGTCCGCTGGCCTGGTGGGTCATAGTTCGGGTTTCCAATATGTCTTAATTTAGGAATGTACCAACTGACTTCATTCTAACCAAATTTGCAAAAATTAACCCAACAAACGGAATGATTGGTCGTCCGAATGAACAGTTTTTTTACTATAAACGAAACGTTCAGCCTTTTTACTGACAAAAAATGTTTTACAGCATTGTCATAATCTCAACAGAATCAGGTTTTTAATCAGAAAATTTTGTGAAATGAGATGCACCAAAAAGGTCTGGAGAGCATACGTGCTCGTCAGTTATTATTTTTCAAAGAACATGTCCAACAGTGCCTTTCAACGCAAAAAATGGTATATTGCACTTCAGATACCCGCATTTAAGCTCTTCTTCAAAGACCTGATACTTTTAAATGGATTAATTGTGTTATCCGATTTCTTCACTTTCGTGTCAAGCAAGTGACAGGATTAGATATACATACAGGTCATTGAAGGTTGTCCGCTAAACAAGCTGGACAAATCTGCACAGGAATGTTTCATCCCCGATTGCTAATTTAGTGAACTATCTCTCTCTATAAGTGAACAATTGATTTCTTTTTTCTCCTGTGTCTCCATGACCTTTTGACAACATCGATGTAAAGTACATCAATATTCACCTTTGGGTGTTTACAAGTTTAATATTTCATTACACGCACCCCATATCTCGGGATCCAAAGTTAAAACAAGTCCGCTGGGACATCACCTGATTAATGTTGAGGCCCCAAATCACGAAATCTGGTCAGATAGTCACAGACGCAAGCGATTTTAAACCAGTTAGTCACTGAGTAAATACAATACTTTACCACTAAAACGCGGAGGTTTATAATAATCGAAAATTGTTTGAGGACGAGTCTCGTGAACTGCTTCATCAATAGCTTTTTGTTTTACATAAAGACCTACGGTAGAAGCCTTGGTATCTTAGGATTGACCAACTAGGTTTTATAAGACTATGCTAGTGATCACCAAGTCACAAGCTACCGTAAATGAATCAGAATTTCAATCATAACATGAAAGCTACTTATTCAACATTATTTTGTTTCGATAAGTTCAGTATTGATCAAGAATGTGTAAACTTGTCACTTCGAAGAGGTCGTTAAAGAGTCATAATATCAGAGTGAACTTTATCCCCTGAAAATCTAGACTGAATACGGTATTCACTTGCGAAAACCCACGCTGATATCACTTAATGAGAGATGGTAACCAATCTACCACCAGCACTGTTTCCAATGGTTCTCAAACTTGACGTTGTGATGGGTTGAAAGATGTCCATTCCGACAGACTGGTATTCTACTGAATCATCTTTGGTGTTGCGGCTGTTATTGAAGCCAGTGTTGTTGATTATGAAGGGGAGGAGGAGGAGAGGGAGACGATTTCATGAATCCTTTAGTTGTGTTGGTTTTGCGTGAACCCACCAGTGTCATACACATGCTTCTTGTTTACGTGTTATAAGATGTCCAATGTGAATTTGATATCGCCCCCTTTAGCTATACAAAATACTGAATGCAACCAATGCTTTCGTCTTAATGATGATGCTTACTGATTATGGGATTATCCAAGCAGCTACGCGCGTCACTTTCAAATAGCGGTCCAAGTCATATTGAGCTCGATACACTTTTAAATGACTTCGTTTCAAGTGCTACTGAGTGAGCTTTAGCTTATCTCCAGCTTTTTGGAAACTTGGTTGCGAAAAAGGTTAAAATCATCTCATACTTATACTTGTAAACATTATTGAAAATATGTAGTTTGGTTTAGAGGTTCACAGTAGCTCCAGGCTCAGTAGGACCGCAGTAGGGCTGTTCATCAAGACTGGTGTTGCAAACATCGTGATGAGTGAATGATCAAGCGCATCCCTTACACACCTAAAACGTCAGCTTCAGTGGTTTTGATATCAGCTTAGATAAGCTGGCTATCATTGCATGCCCTACCTTCACATTACCGGACTATGTGATCTGTGTTCGATGGTTAGAACATATAGCTAACCCATTAACTAATTTTGTTCGCGTAATTGAATAGGGTACACATACTGCTTTACTACAATTTTCCCTCTGATCTTTTCGGGGTGGATGGCAAAAGTGGAATTCATAAAAATGTCACATGTTAACGAATTTACATTTGGACGATGATTCCCCAAAAGGCTCCTTGGGTGCTACAAACTCTAGTGATTATATGTGTTTTTCTCATGTTCTAACCTGTGTGAATCACCTCGACGAAAGATACTACTGTTACATGAGAACTATTCAATTGCCATCTCTCTAACGGTCCGTCGACTTGGATGCGACAGTTACAAGCAGGTCGAATCTGAGGGTGTTCTAGCTCCTAGCCATCAGGTCATGAATTCTTTTGTTACACTCTTTGCTACACACCATAGGAGTTTGTTTGGGATACGTAGCTCGACATCATCCACACGACTATCACCGACATCAGAAGCCCCCTTCTGCCCGTATGTATATGTGCACACACACGCACCTTTCACCCACTGTCCAGGTACCGTTGCAAAAACAAAACGTTACTCCAAACAGATGGGCTGTTCCGATTTCCTGAAAGGCTGCAGTTCAACACAGACCCCCAAATGAAACCCACTGGGAGACCCATCCACTGTTTTTAGGACGTAACTGACCTAACACACAGACAATGGACAAACACACATACGGATGCTGATCACATCACATGATGAACGATCGGACCGGGGAGGTGGTGCTGTAAAAGCAAATGCATCAACCAAGGGAACACCGAAAGAAAACAATAAGCTCCACACAGCACAGAAAGATTGAATACCATCTGTTTCAGCGAATTGTTCGAGCGTTGCATTCAACCACGCGTTAAAGAGGAAACCGTATGTGTTTCAGATGAATACACTGAAAATTTATCAAGCGACTATAACGAGTGAATGATTAGAATTCGAATCCAGGCTAACTCGTTGATTGGTCAGTGGTAACAGCAGTCATCTCAAACGCATACAAAGTACATGCGAGTATGGCGTAGATGAATGCAGACGACCGAATGACTGACAAAGTTTCTCTTTATAACACCAGACATCCATTTGATGGATATCGACTAAGAACCCATCGTGTCTCAAAGTGAGATCTAATCTTGGCAGTTTACAGCTTTCATGTTAATCGTCATAGTTAAATGAATCTGGTGCGGCTGCTCCATGTAGACAGGTTTTTGGCCATGACTATCAGAATAGGTGACAAATTCATAGTCCGACGTTGTCCTTCTTCTGCATTTTATTCTTTTCTAAATCACAACCGCTCCTCTTTGTCATATTCACCTTGTCAAATTCTATTCTCTCCATTTCAGGTAAAACAAAACTTCGGATTAGACGGAAATAAAAATAGAACCAACCACCAAATACAAAGTCACATATAATAAACTCATTGATCAAACAACAAAAGAGACTGAAGATTAACAGTGTGAGACGCAGCAGTGAAAACAGACCGAAACTAATGAACATCAGTAGCGCACGTACACGTAAGTAGACGACAGAAATATGTGCTTCATTTTACGGTAACTGATTCTGATCTTAGCTTGGCCCTCGTTCTGATATCCCTAAGAGGCTGCACAGTAATTAGGCACGAAAAAACGCGTCGGTCTTTCGACGGATGGCTAGCACTAACTCAATCACAGCAATGGGATTAAGTATAATACTTAATCGTTGTAAGTATACAAGGCATTCCAATAGACCAAGTCGAAATTCATTGAAGTCGTGTGATGGCAGCAGCGTTTGAAAACTTTCAGGACTCAATATTTTTTATGTTTTTGATGCAACCGACAGTCCATTGGTCTAAATAGAGTAGTTAATACCATAAATACGAACATCAAACATTTTTCAGATAAGTGTACTTGTCTGACTTTCAACTTGTTCATTCAGAGAAGAAAACTTGTAAAGTTAATGAAGTGAGCCGGTGTCAAACAGGTCCAAAAGATTGTTAGTAATTTTCTAAAGAACATCATACAACTTCTGGAAAATAACGAAAAACACCCCGAAAATACCACTGTAGTTACAAAATTGGTCAACAACGTTATCTAAGACAAAGTCATAAACCAAATCCCAAAAGAAATGGTCCGGATTACAAATTCTTTAATTAGCTTGTCAAATAATAGAGTGGTTTACGGGTATAGATTGGCACAGAGGAGCAGTCGTCAGTCATTTTGAGCTATCTAGTGCTTAGGAATTGTGGGTAACAAGTCGTTTTGTAGTCCATCATTTTCAAACGAAACAACTTGTATTACTGATGAGTTGTTCGGTAGATCCGACAATTTAGAAGTGACTCAGTCACGAAAAATCAGACCTTTGACTGGACTTGAATCGGCCACAGGCACAATTTGCTCAAACGCACCAGGTGTTCTGGCAGAAATGAGAATTGTTTCACAAGGAAATCCGTAGCATATTGTTTAACGCCCAAAGCTCCCGAAAACCTACATAATCCAACACTTACCTAATTTTTCGTTCTGTAACATAGCCATGAAATATCGCATCTGAGTGAACTGCAGCTGTACAACCAAAACCCGAATAAAAGTGCCCTAGCTAGATTACAGAGTTGTGCATTTATTTATAGACATCCGTGTTGGTTTCCCAGGTTTGTACAGTCAGCACACACTATTTCAACTATTGTGATGATCATCCACCTAATCCACACATTCGCCTTCAATAAGTCTACCATAGCAGGATCTAACTCGTGAGTATTGCAAGCAGAACAATCGCAATAAGGTGGGCCTGGTGTATTAAGCCCGCTGCCTTCTCACCAAAACGGTCTATATGGGTGTATACCTGATAGTCAAAATATTAACTCATACAGTACGCCCTCAGTGCACGAGCAAAACAAAATAGTGTTATAGTTCCAGTAGGTAAAAATGGTTGTAACCGCTGGACACCCGTTAAAATTGTCATTTTATCTGTCCCAATACACAATAGGACAGCATGTTGTTTTATCGTTCAACCGTAAAAATAGACTGCACAACGTCTATCATGGCCTCGATTGTTTTTATTCCGTAGCAATTGCAAGCACTCATTTGACGATCATTTGACAATCAAACATCCACAAAATCGGGAATCATGGCCTACAGACCTCGTTGTGGCTTTTGTCACAGTCACTGACAGACACTGGCACAATGATTATGTAGGTATGCGATTATACCTGTACGGCTATCTTATTTCAGACACACACACGCGCATCCAGACATAGGCACGCAAGCCTACGTCCACAATGCGTCCTCCAAGGACCAGCCAATTCAGTTCATACACGACTGACAACGATGCGCGATCCGGATAAGGATGCCACAAATGGACCATGCTTTCGTCCACACACACTACCGCCGAGCACGTCTAAGCACACAGCAGTCTGAAACGGGAACTTTGTCTACCACGACGACCACAACAGTAACTGACTGACTCACTGCTCGTAGGGTCTTGGGCACGGCGTCTGGCCAGTGTTCTGGTCGTATTTTACCGCCTTGTCAAAAAAGTCATTGATCAACTGACAGATTTATAGGCCCCCAGTCCTGCGACTACAAGCAGGGTAGGCCACGTTCCCAAGTCATCCTCTGGTCCCACCGAAGACGCACGAGGACGATGAGTCGTGGAATTGAACACAACGACAGCAACAACAACCATATGTATGCACGAACGTGCCGAATTATGCGTGTCAGGAGTGAGGCGCATGCGGACAGCGTGCCCTCAGCCAATTGATCACGCGTGCACGTGTGGGTGGGTGTGCTTAAGCTAGGACAAATTCAGTGTCGTTTTTATGTACTTTGACTGTTTATTCTGCTCAAAACACTGGCAACCGGATGAGTCCCGTTAAATACCCGCATAAAAGACGGTGGGCTACGAACCATAGCTGGTAGCAGACAAGGGTGCTCTGTAAGTGTTAGATTCTTGATGATAATGAGCTTTTGTTACCGTACACTGAACGCGTCCACTTAACCTGATAGAAGTAGGCTAGCTCCATTCACACTGTATCTCAGATAGGACTCAATGATTTAGTATGATGCATCACCAGATCGATAGCTCACATTCCTAGAATCACACCCATGACTAATCGCCTCAAAATTCCATAAACAAAATTGTAAACAGTGGTACGAGCGAATTATTAAGTGGTTTTTCAATTTCATTCGCTTTGTGAATTAATCACGAAAGAAACAAAACAGGTAGTAAAGCGTACTTTATGCGTGTGTTCGTTGGGATAATCTCAACACCGTGATTATTGATGTGATTGGACAAATCAGTCAGTAGATAGTTTGCGGACTTCTTGATTGCCAACACTGATGCAAATCAAAGTTTAACTGATGTAGTCTAAAGGAGATTTAGTGTCCGCGCAACCTTCTTCCGGCCACTCAGGTCTGTGTTTGCCGAGGTGAATATTGATGGCGAAAACGACAGTCAAATCCACCAACTACAAATGAATTTCAGCATTCAGCCAGTCACTTGACAGGTATCTTTACTATCATTGGGCTGAATAGAGTATATCAAAAGGGAAACAATCACTCTTAGCACTGTTTTAATCAGATAATTGGCCAGTCATAAATGCCAACATAAAAACATTCTCTCAGACAATCCATGCATGAGGCGTCCAAAAGTAGGCAGTGAAATATGAAACTTTATCTCTAAATTGTGACATGATGACAAGGCCCATCGAAAACTCGTGTAGAAATGAACGACAAAGTGGTTTTGGGCCAAGAAAAGTATATTTGTTCTACGCTGAAGGAGGTGATCTGTGCACATTGAACATCACTCGCATTTGGTCGCAGCTGCTGCATTCCAATGAGCTTTTCGGCCACCAGACTTGAATCTCACTCTTGTTAGAGCTTATCGGTTGTGCATGTCTTTGCCATGGCTGAGATTTGAATCATGGCCATACTTTCATCAGACATTCAGTATATTAAGTAGAAATAAGTGTGGCCCACCGATTGCATCTAACAGGTCAATTGTCCATAATGTGGGTTCAATGGTGCAGTGGTTAACGCAGATGTCTCATAAAAGTATGACTTCAGTTCAACGTTCGGTTGTGATAGTTACATGACCTACCTACGAGCCTTAGCAAGAACGAAACTTTAAAGGGATTGATGGAAAAGTATATGAGAATGCGATAGTTGCTATAAGAACAAAGTTATATTAGCCAAAATCTACTGCTCATCCGAAGTAGAATTATACTCGACTGCTTTTATCTTTTTGCCCAGTGAAGCGTTCTGGGTAGCTGGTTAGTAAGAAGACTACCTGTGTCAAATTTACCTGAGGGGGTAAATTGTCCGAAGTATATTGTCCTTTCGACCAGACGTCGTAAGATATTACGCTTCATCGTGTAGAAACGAAACCGTTGAAGCTAATTTACCGTGTACTTCAAATTCTGGCTGATCGAATCGTTCTCTGTATTACGGTAAAATCCGGAAAACATATCTAGACAATGACCTTTGATACATGAGTAAATTTAACGTTGTCTTTGTGGACTTAAATCTTCAGGCTTCAATTTTGCATGCATGCCAGGAACGTACCTTCTTCAATGACTGTTGGAAGACTTCTTAAAAATGATTTTATGTCTACACTATTTCTTCGGCGGTAGATTTCATCGATAAGCAAACTTAACGTCATGTATGAATCACATGGAATAAAAACGACATGCAATACTCACAGTTGTTATTGCCCTCCGTAAAGCTTCATGTGTTTGATTAGCAAACAAGAATCGCTGGCAAAATTTGTACTGAGATATAAGACGGTATATCTAGAATGCAACTGGCTTTTAGTTATAAGTAAATATAGCAATCATATCCTTCATAGGTGGACTTTAACAGGCAAATACCGTACAAATACCACCCGTAACATAAATCCAGATTCTTTTGTGTATCCTCTTACTTACGTACTTGCACTGTAGTCCCCGCCTACAGCTCTTCACAAAATATTACTGGCCTGTAGGTTCAACTTCTTTTTCGAAAAAAGACTGACTGCAGTTTGTGTAACATGCTTGCTTCTGGAATTTTCCCAATTCCCGGGCAGCCCATAGCAAATCTTTGTTCGTTAGCAACAAATGTTCTTCGGTATCAAGCTGTACCTTGTTCGACGGTTTCTTCATGTTCTATGGAACCACGGTAAATGACCGTTCAGAAATTTCAATTTGATCTCCTTATATCGAAGGCGTTGTTGAATCATCAGTTGTGCTACCTCGTTAGAGGTGTGCTATTGTTATCCAACTATGTCTGGAAGCTGAAACCGTCCACCTGTGGATATGCGTTGCTCAGCGTTTCTGTGTGGGACTGAGGATGATTACCGCATTTGGTTTTGCTATTTTTCTCATTAGTTCGAATCAAGTCGAACACCAGGTTTTTCGTAATCCAGTCTAATTTAAATTAACGAGGGTACCAACTCACTTACCAATAAATTTATGTTTAGTTGTTTTATAGATAACTCGTGATTTTGATTTCAACGAAGTTATTTTCGAATCGATATGTTCGGTAGCTGAACCTAGATGTCACTACAATTAACTTTATACGACGTAAATGCACGTGTGTGTACTAAACCTAGAATTAGACCTTTACATCGAAATCACTAAGTTTTCCCTATATCACTGAGGAAAAGAAAACAAGAAGGAAACTGTCTGAATGATGTGTTCACATCGTGTTCACCTGAGTTAAATCCACTAAATTTGTCCAGTTCATCATCTGTTTATCTCGTTTACGCCAACAAATTTCACGGGAAGCAAGACAGAAAGTCAAGCGTTTGAATCCAGCGAAGGTTTATGACCTACTAATAATCGGAGAGTGGATAGCTGAACTGCAAAGAGTCAATAACATAGGAAATATTCACGGCAACAGCACGCGTTGAGTTATTAAACAGGCTGATGCGTTTTGTGGCATATATTTTCATGAAAAATTTTGAACGGATTTCTCGGTATTATAATTCCCTTACATGAAAAGCACCATAACAAGGATCCAACCTTCTCAAAAATGGCCGTTCCTGCCGAGATAATAATAAAAATCACATCGCTTCCTCCGTATTGAGTCAGTTACGTATACCACTCAGAGATTCCACTTCATATCTACCGACTTTAGTGTCCCTGTCAACATCTAAACACCTATGTTCTCACTACGTGTTTACATACCCCGCAGACATTTCATTGGTAGCCAATTTCGTCTGAATATTTTTGCCAAAGTCACCTGAAATTGTTTCAGTATGATTCCATGTACACCGAGGTCCCTGTCTCACTTGGAGTGGTACTAAGAGTGGATGGTCCACCCACATGGTCAACACGTGAACCTGTATTAAAGAATTTATTTTACCTCAGTCAGGCACTCAACTAACGGTTGTAACTTACTCTATAGTTTTCCGCTCTAGTTCGGTGTTCATCCGTTTCGTTGGTAATGATCAAGTACAGAAGCGGAGCGCTCCCATCGATTTCGCTGAGTGATATTGTACCTAGGTTAAACCTTAGAATTGCGGTAAGTATAACTCTGCACAGCTCCCCACCAAAGTGGTTAAGCATGCACAGCATTACGCTTTAATGTAACTATTCTGGTGTACCATGCAGTACGCTTTTAGTACGCTATCAGTATTTGTGGAAATAGGCCAGAACATACGAACTATCTTATCTGTAATATGATACCCAGGAATGTAGGTATTTAATCATTAGCACGATGCTCATGAGTCGCAATAATCACTGCTTAGTGTTTCAGCTCTCTGGATCAATTTGGGACTGCTGGTTTACGTCCTACCCAAACTACGCCCACATACAGACCATGCATCGATCATCAAGGAGAAGCGACAACCCAACGAATGTTGACAGAACATACGACCAAAAGTAGTGAACACAGGCTCATGGTGGTCATATGCTTGTCTATCCCCTTGAGGCCATGGCAACTCAAACATGCGCCATCATAATAAATGGCCTTCTATCTTGAGTGTAAAAATCGGCACACTAAGACATCTCACCTGAAGAGATCACAGGTAGAGCCTGCCTAAGATGTTGCCATGGTGACTGATTTTAGACAGGTGTGCGGTTGTGAACCCGTTCTCTTGACCATGCGTACAGCCACACGTGGTTGCTCAGACTGTTAAAATTAGATCGAGCAACTAAACATGACCCAATTACTTGACCAACCAGTTCCTTGAATTGGGGAAGGAGAAAAATTTGGCTTAATCATATTTCCCGAGAAAAATAAATAAAAATTTTAATTCCCATTGCCACCGCTTAATTTTGGGCTTGCTAGTCCATTCCTTCCGCTAAAGTTCAGAATGAACTACTATGGCTTAAGGTTTAAGTACTAAGAACTGTTTAGTCTTGAAAAGTAATAGAGTACGGGTAACAGATTAACGTATTCCATCCAGTCTTGATGGTCCATGTGAGGAGTTGTGAAAGCTTGCAATTAATTTTACTATTCGTGTTGAGAGTGAAAACTGGTTTGCCCAAGCTGGAGCCAAGCATTTCATTTTTTTTTTGAAAATGTCGTGTACATCCAATCAGATGGAGAGTAGAAATTAATTTGGACCACCAGCGAGTGTCGACAACATCCGGTGTACGAGATGGTTGGTCGATAGTAGATTCTTTTGTTTTAGTTTGTTTTCTGATCGAGTGAATTTTAGTGGCACAATGAGCTGAAAATATAGTCGACAACGAGGCGCTTGGGGGAACAACTGCGCTGTGGTGTTCTTCACATTTTAAGGGTGGACTTGTGCGTATCATGCGCAACTCGTCGAGGGAGTATATCGAAACATTTTATTAGATAAATCGAAGTGGCTATTGACAGAATCAGGATGAACAACTGGACAACTGCCACATCCAGACCTAACACTTTTCCTGGATTGAATGCCCTGTCCCTCAAAAATATCGTACATAACCATCTTTGTTACAGAAAGTAAGTCATTCTGTGACGTTTACCTGGTATCCTCAGATCTACGAACATTTTCCTGGTCTCTGTAAGGATTTCTTTCAGACGAGTTCGTATTGTTGGTTCTTGTACCACTGCCAGTGCACACGCTGAGACTTACGATACAGTTTTCAGCCGATTAGGAAATCGGGTTTGTCGACAACGTGCCTCATTTGTTTGAAATTAAAATGACTTCTATCACAAGAAGATTTAACAGATGGAAATAAGTGTGCATACTGTTCATGCTGACAGGTTCGATAAGCGCAATTCTGAAAAATGTCTTTTGTTTAGATCCGTCATCTCAAATGTGCAATAAGACCATTGGAAACAATGTACAAGATGAGTAAAAAAAGATATGGAGTCAAGATAAAACGATTCCGGACATTCCTGATTTTGGAACATACCCAATCACAATATTTTGCAGGCTTTGTGTGTAGTGTCAATGAATACTGGAAAGTTGGTCGATGATAACAACTGATGCGAGTTGATGGTTACTTGCAAACCTTCATGACAAAGAACGATGATTTTGTATTTAACGATGGGTTTCTATGCATAGTTGCAACACATCATTACTAAGTCCTGTAGCAAGCAGTGTGCTTATTCTCTGTACTAAATGGTGAGCCCACTGGTTAAACTAATTAGGTTCTAGGTTACAAATTTTTGGACTACATGTGAAAAGTTAAATACTCTTATTGTTCCAGACGTATACTGTTAGATACATGATGAACTACTGGTGTATTTTATTAAACCCAACAGTCTCTCAGAAGGAAACTGAAAATGAACCTATAACTTCATAATACTCACACACGCCACCTCGGCCTTACAACTAATTATGCTCAATTATAATTCGTGAAGTTACGATTCAGATCTGTGACCTGTGGTTGATAAACCGAATCGCTCAGTCACTCAGATCAACTCCTGCTCCTTGCGTACTGATTGCACTGAACAAAGTAAGTTGGCGAATCTTTTTAGTAGCGTTTACAAGTTTTTGTGATAGGTTACTCTTTTCCTGATCGGTTTCTGACTCGTGCCTATTGACATATAACTTGTGGCCATCCGGTTTTATAATCACTTCTGGTCATTTTGGCTAGTACCAATTTAATAAGCGATTACCTCATCACCGCCCTTAAGTTTACTCATCAGTTCGACGCTGTCGACTTCTTGGCTTACATCGTTCTAACGTCCACTCAACTGAAGTTGGTCTGGACAGACCTCACAAACGACAGAACCAGTCGACATAAATATATCACGGAATACAGGAATATGAAAACACATTGTCTGCGGCATGTACTTTTTAGCTAAATAGTCCCTCACATGGAGGAAAGCATTGCATGGGTGCTGTCATTCCAGGTGAGGCAGTTGGGAGGTGAAAGCACTGTAAAACTTTGAGACAAGCAAAGTGATGGCCACGAAGAGAATACATTCATTGGTGACTAAAAAACATTAGAAAAGGCTCATTAAACACATCAAAGTTTGGAACCAGTTAGAATCAGCACCGCTTATTTCAGGTTCGGTTACTCTAAAAGATGTCCTACTCGCGCTTCGACTATCTTTCAGAGAGTTATGAGTCCTTTCTCAACGCTTCTAGCATGTAAGGATGAACTGTCATCACCAAACTGGTTGCTTACATCATTAGATCTAATGACAACCTTGTGTCGGAAAGCCATTTATGGTTATGCTGTTGTCTGTACTTATGCCGATAGCCAGAATCGCTTTCTGTAACACAGGTTGGACTTGTTTCGAACATTCTCATTCTCATTCCTGTGTGCTATTTCGACCGCTGCAGGATCCCATCTTTGGCGAACAGACGAGGTGTCGTTCGCGTGTGTTACTGTGCCGATAACATGCCGAAATATTATCCAAATGTCTCACAGCTGCTGTGACATTGAGTGATCCATCATCCGACGATGGAAGTGAGGCGGCGGACTTAGTCTTCATAACCTGGTATAAGAAACCCAAACTGTCTTTGAAATCTTTGGATGGCAGGTGCGCTGAAAGACAGTTGGGTCTGAGCAAACTCAGTCTATATATGCGCCCACATAGACAATAATAATGTTCCAATCACTGTAAGACGATTACTATCCAATCAGCAAATTCAGAGGGAATATTTATGAATCTTATATAAATGAAACCTTAAGCCAGTTCGATTTTCCCGCCACCACCATTCCAAAGGTGCTTATGACTAGGTTGATACAACCGTATCGCTCTGTTCTTCTAAAGACTATAACATAGATTCTGGTCAACTGTGAAACTATCTCACAGTCAGGAGCAAATCTGGTTTCGGAATATCCGTTTGAGAGCACTTACAGAAAACAAGGAAAGTTTGTACGCAATACAGAGATAGCCACGAATTGTGTACAGGAATGACATTAATTTTTTCCAGCAAACAGTTTCGATCTATATTTTCGAAAGTCTTCTTCATGGGTGAACAGCTTACAAAACGAACTGCATAAATAATTCTTTAGGTAAACTAATCGATATATCTATCATTTAGGGCTGCAAGTTGGCACCACTTCTTCAATATCATAAAGAAACAGTTACACACGTTTACACGGAAAATATACTTACGTGCTGGACATCTGTTTACATTACTGTATCACAACTCACGAGGAATATGCCGTAACGAATCGCGACAGCAAAATGCGCTGTCGTTTTTGCTCAACTACTATGACCGAGTACAGCTAACATGGATGTACTCCACTGCAAACACATCGGTTAGAGCAATCAGTCCGTGATTGGTGTTTAGGCATCAACATTCAATGACCAAGATAACACATCAAAAGAAACGTCATATACCCGTGATCTGTAGATCAGCTCGAGATCGCTCAACCTGTGGTACAAGTTAGGAGAGTGGTATAAATCAATGCTGATGGTACTAAGGTTGGTGGTATATATTCACCACAGAATGAGGATGCATTCGTTAATACCTCACTGAATAGCCAGGTGTACATCTAGACAACCAATCATAAGAAGCATGCTTCCTTCCGGCTACCATATTCTGCCTCAGTCAACACAAACTGAGGTTACAGAGTTGAGTCTGCATATGGCGTATTGTGCTAATTTTCCGCATGACTTTTGACCCTGTGACTGTTTTTAGCTAAAATATTGTCAACATTTTTGGTATCTTCGTTACCAAACCTTCCAACAAATGTACATATTTGTCAGAATACTAACTTCACGTCCTTAACGATCGATTGGCATGATAAAAACTTTTTATATCTTTCGTTTTATTCGCCTCTACTAACTTTTTCTGTTTATTTTCATAAACTTTCCTCTGTAGTTTATCTGCAAACCAGCACAGAAACAATAGAACGTAGCAAGGATCAATCACCTTCTTGAAAGGAAAGTATGACCCTTTGAACTTACGGGATATTCAGTTATGTCCATATGATTGTCTTCTCCACATACCATGGTTTGAAGATCTGTTCTCCAGTTCGAATCAGATCCTCAGTTACATTGAACACCATCCAAAATTGATCGCAGGCTGACGTATTCTTATAGATTTTCCAGTTGGCCTCTTTCGAACAGAAGAGCTAAACTGGAGTTTTGCTTTTGTTAGAGCCCGTCAATAGTGAATATCTTTGTTGTGGCTCGGATTAGAACTGCAACCACGCTTCCAAGAGGCAACCGTGTTGACCACTGTGCCATACATCTCACGGTAAGAATCACCCATTTATCACGTCTGAACGTTCAACCACTTTTGTTTGTCAGTAATTATCGGGTTGCCCGGTCACCTCGATAAGAAACAGTTACTGCCTGTTAACCCCAATCGGTGACCCACCAACTAGAACTTCTCTCCAAGATGAAATCACAAGCGAACGTGGCTGAGCGTTCACATATGACGATTAAGTCGAGTCTAATTTGAGGTTAGTGGCGAAGTGATCAACACGGTTGCTTCATGAAACCGTGAGCGGTGTTCTGGTACTGGCCGTGGCACTACTGCTGTGTTTTAACAATAACGAACCTCGGGCCTAGAGCTTTTTTAAGGAAGGAACGAAGGCCGGAAAGTCTATCTGAATGAAAAGGCTGTAATCAATTGCGGATGATGCTCAACTTGAAGTGCATTTATTAATCACACTAATGTCGCCGTAAGTACAGTTTAAATGCGAAATTAATGTGGCTGTGTCGAAAAATCTCACACTTCACTGTTGGATTTTTCTTAAGTTATTTGTGGACATCACTGATACAAGTGAATGCATCAATTCCAAGACAACATCCTAATTGTCACAGTAATTTGGATAGCTTCCCAAATCACAGGCATACCAAAATCAGATCAAAACTACATACGACTAACCGAGTAAGTTGTTCCGTCACAAGTCGACAACACACATTAGGTAGCCCCAAACGGATGGGTTTCCCATCAGACCAACTCCGGACATGTTGTTCGAATGATGATAGGGAAGTAGGGCAGTAAGAAAGATGAACATGAAGATGTCTGAAGCAATTAACCGCGAATTCATTCTCCGTCTAGCAGTACTAGACGTCTCGACAAAGTTCACTCATCTGCCCTAATTTCAGCCAGTTCAAATTAACTATGTACACGTCTCAATACTAAAAGCTTATTCGACCGTAAATTAATGACCATCGATTTGTGCATCCCTTCTGTCAAAAGGCGTGTCTGTCATCACGCTGTAGTGAACACAGACAAGTACCTGCTTGAAAGTTCCCGGCCAGATGGTAGTGATTTTGGAGAAATGCAGGTAGGTTGTTAAGACCGTTGTAGTGTGTCCATAAAAGGCCATATTTCCCTCCGGCAAACCCAAAAAAATGGTAGACGAGCTAAGCTCACGACAGCGATGCGTTCGCTCATCATACTCTTTCGCTTAGTTTCAGTAAATGACTTGTATCTTAACATTTGGACCATCTTAAACAAGTACTTTCGTTTACTGATAATAAGAGGTACCGTCATTGACACGTGTGCTAGTCAAGGTAAACCTTCTACTAATGTGACCAGTCGTTCAGACAAGGTAATCATGGAAGCACAACACACGATGAACACCCCCAACCATTTGAGTTTCCGGCAGAGTTGATTAGACCCAAAAACACCCCTGAAGCAGCTTGCCGATCAGGTAGTGTTTGGACTACTTGCTTGACAGAATGCGAATATTGTTATGCAGCTGGGGCTTACTGGACTTTGTGTGTGCTTCTCATCAGCTGGTCCCACATTAGGCGAACATGTTTACGGGCACGCCGGAAGAATTTGCATGATCGAAAATAGAGTTGACCTACTAATCTCATCATTACTCAAAGTCTTCAGGTTCAATGTGCACAAGTAAACTCACAACTGATGTCAGTAACTCACAGGAAATTTTGCTACTGAAACTGTTGTCCGGTAATTGAAAATAGCACTGTTTCTGTGTCCTGAGCGGTTTTAACCCCGAGCGCGAGAGCAAAAGAGAGATGTACGTTTATAGAAAGCTGGTGAGTACTGATATCGTAATAAAAATTGGAATGTCTTGCTGTTTGTAAGGAGATTAACCCCAACTGTAAAACAAACGAGTAGACTGAGGTTAGGCTTTCATCTGAGTAAATCAGTCGAACATATACCAAGATGGGGTGGGAACAGTAACCATAATCAAAGCAATAGAGCTGCAACCAACTGTCGCCTTTTAGTTTTACTCACCCCGCAAATCATTTTGCAATAGCCATGCAATTCCGAAGTCGTTTCAAACCTGAACACTCATTCTTGTATGAAGGAAAAAAAGCAAACGTAGTTGTATCCTAACAAAAACACCTTTTCGTTCTAACAAAGAATTCCGACTACACGCATTAAAAATGCATATGAGCAAAAATCAGCCAGCTAGCTATCCAGCACAGCAGGGTACTTTGTAACTAGGAGCCTTAGATAAATGCTCCGTTCAAGTGATATCCGTTATCTGACGAACAAGCAGGCAGCGTCACTGCAACTTGCTAAAGGACTCAAATTCAACAGCTTGTTAACTACATACAAATTCCGCGCGTTCACAGTCCAGCCGTTTACAAGGGTACAATTCCTTGGTCCACATGCTCTAGTAGTTTTAAATAATAGTTAGTTGTTACAGTTCTTTCTGTACAACCTAATCCTTTGTCTTGATAAAGCCATCAACTGTTAGTGAACGGCATCTTTCCAGTCTGATTTACAGAACAACTAATTAGGATAGCCGAGCGATATACAGGTTAACATCTCTACTCAACAATTTGATTGTATGGTAGAAAGCTACGACCAAAAACATTAGAATATGACCAGTTGTCTACTCTCATTTCAGTCGTAATGATTGAGTCGAAAATGCTATATCAGCACGGAATTCGAAAGCAAATGTGCACGGATTGTAGCTTATGGTACATGAAAAAGTTATACATGGAAATGATGAGAAATTAAAAAGGTGATTCTCTGCGACCAAACAACTAAACCTTTCTGAATAACGGGCCACTCTGAATCGAGCTATGCTTAAATCAAGTGAATGAAGTAAGCTTGTTCAATCAACTAGTTTCGAACTGGTGCTAAATCTCACTGCAACGTTTTGAACATAACAAAAGATATATATGAACAGAGAAGTCAGAAACAGTTTTTTGCACAATGTATCTCTCGAGCACATTTCGCTGCATCTCATCAGGTACATACTGCAGTCTGTGTGTTTATATAGCAAAGTTCAATGGTCATTGTGAAGTTAAACAACAAAATCAACAACCACACCAACACACACACATCCACATACATCAATTACCAGGGCAATTTGGTACTGACGAACAAATCTTTCTGTACACATAGGGGTGGCTTCCATTTGCTAATTGCCACCGCCTCCGCCAACCGGAGAAACCTTCGATTTTTTTTTGTTGCGTAACGTATCGTGAAGTTAAACAA
>LUCH01000322.1:83109-94703 GCA_013368495.1 Paragonimus heterotremus | reverse complement strand
TGCAGTCTAAACCATCAAGTAAATCGATTAGATATATAGACGAACATGTGTTCATCTAAATTATTCTCCAAGAAAGTTAAATTGTAGTGAATGATTATAAAGTTACACGAACTGAGATGCAAGATTATTGACTTATCATTTAGAGATAACTTGACAGTTCAATTCGTTGGATGATCTATGCGGAATGCTCACTGATCTGATAGATTTGAGTTCTAATTAGAAGCAGTGTTTGAACAACTCGCCTCTAACAAATAAAAAGTAAGTTGGATAGTTGAATTCCCAGGTGAACACATTTGGTGGATTGTAAGGTGCTTTAGCTCTCATTGGAGCAGAGTCAGACAACACATTAAACATGTTCAAAAAGATAACTTAGTTGGCAACTGCGATTTTCTCTCTATTTTGCTCCGAACTGACATTGTGACTTGAAGCAAGCGTTCTTTATATAAAATGAAATAATTTTTCAAGACGGGTGCTTGTAAGAGCTCAACCCTTCATGTGAGAGGCTTCTTAAAACCCCAAAAATCATCTTGTGCTAACGGAAGCATGTGTGGCCTCATTAACTTTAACGTTTAAATTAAGAAACTGAAATCAGAAGATACGGGGAAAATAATTGGAGGAGAACCCGTCCATGGTTGAATTGAGATTGTTCGAAGTCAAGTTACTCGTCTACAGCCATGTCAAAAAAGACGATCTAAACCATGATGGTGCTACGCATTACAACTTACATCGGTCCATTAGACTGACCTCGCGAAGGTTCATCCATCACCGAAAGTGTGTTCTCGACCAATATGTACAGGCTAATCCTTCCCAGTGTCTTGTTTTCTGCAAGCCCCAGTGGAATTGTGTATCGAAATACTGGTTGGCGGATTAACGGGATTTCATCAACCAAGAGCCAACCTGCGTGTTAACATCTGCATCCTGTTTTTGTCTCCATTCCTCCCTCCCTCACACTCTCCATGAAAACATGGTCATGTTATCTGAAATGAAGCTCACTCCCGGTTTGGTTTGAGGAATGATGAGCAAATCCTTATCAAGGTTTATAATCTAATCACGACCAAATAACTGTCGGCTCCTACGAGTTTAACTTCGAATGCTAAGTAAATAACAATGTGTAGCAGCAGTCCCGCGGTAATTCAGGTGAAGACAAACAGCAATGAGATAGAAAAACAAAACAGTTCCAATAAAATGCTTACAAGTTTTGGATCTTTCGGGTAGATATGCGAAATAATATACGCTAGATGATTTCATAAACCTCGTCAGTCTATCCAGAGCTGAACATGTTTTTGTTAAATCTCTGTTGTTACTCATTTGTTTTTCAATTAATGCATGTGAGCATCTGAAAAACTATATGACACGAATTCATATCTTGCGAGCTATGTTTCCTTCAAGTTATAAATTGATCAGTAATGTCATATGCCTCATGGTTATCTAATAAATGCCGGCAAGGTTAGCGACTTTACTGTATACAACTCATGACTGATGGAGAGCTTAACATGAGCCGTTGGAGATTGAGGATAGTACTCAAATTTGAAAGGACTAGCAGTAATGGCATGAATAATCAGGATTATAAACTTGAGCTATTAATCATCATATTAAAGTTCAGGTCTCCTCTAAAACTTGATTTCAACTATTGGCTAAGTAGGCGATTAACTCGATGATCGGACGCATATTAAAACTTGCTAAAACAACTCTGCAAGCTTTTCACTGAAATACGATATTAAGACGTATAAATCAGTCAGTGCGCGTTTTAAAAGAGACTTTGTCGGTTTTCTCTCTTCCGCAATCACGCTAGTATTAATGTTTGTTCCTCAATGCGGTGAGCTACTTTAACACAAAGAAATCATAATGTAACAACTCAACTGCGGACTAGGTCGCACCATGACATAGACAATTTGCCTCCGAAATGATCATTTCGAGTGAAAGTTTGTTTGAGGTCACATAGTACGCCTCCGAAAGTTTATTTCAGGTAAATATTATCACCACTCTTGGTGCTTTCCGGTATCCAGGAACTGTTGGTAACAACACTTGATTCAAGCTAGGCTTTCTGTGATGATCCCTTTCGAGCAGGCAGCATTATCAACAGATTAATTGTGTTTATCAAACTTAGCTACTCACTTTTTCTCAGTAGTGTTCACGTCACGAGGATCGGATTGCTCGTTGGTTGTGATCGCATACCTTCAGTGGACGATAAAAATGAGCAGATCTCAAGGGTGGGATCAACCTGACTAGTTTATTCCGCAGTCACGAGGACAGGTGTTTGAAGTTTTGATAGGAATGGGTACATAGTAGAAGTCCTGTCAAATTGTACGGAGTGGCCCAACGAGTTAATTGCTGACTGATCTACTCAGAATGAGCTTATCATTTCAAAAGGATTGGTTGGCACCGACTGATATGCATTGCTGAGTGCACCGTCGGTTTATAACCAGGAAAGTTAATTCAGGTTCATACCTGAAAGTTAAAACAGGGAATTCGGTAGGACTAGTTGTAGAATATCAGCTGCCTCGCTGGTCATGTCGTAGACAATATGCAAACAACACTCAAATTAAATATAACAATTTCTGGTAACAGTTAGCTGCGCTTGCTCAGAAAATTGTGGCCAATCAAAACAGTGTAACTTTTATTGTTAATGACGGTCGGACATTCAGGTTTTCGATTTGTACGCAGAGGTGAATTCGAATAGAATCGGTGTAGCGTCTTCAGATTGAACTGTACAACCAAAACAAAGAAACCTTACCCTCATTTGCTCACATGCATTCCACAAACAAGCCTGCACTTCTAAAGAGGTCTATGGTGAGTTTGTTGGGACATCTGTTTCGCATAGATTGTATCATGACCAATCGTCATCATGTATGAATGCTGCCTCGTTCTTATACTCCTGCTTTGTCCTCCTGCTCCACTTTCATAGGTCCTTCCCATCAGTCGATCATCTTGTTAACCATTGTCTAACTGAATCAAATTTTACCTAGATTATCTCTTTTCACTAGACGACTCGTCTCTGCTTGCTTCGAATCGATGTATTCCAAACATAAACCTCTTTTTCAACACTATTGTCAATATGGTATGGTCAGAATGGTTACCGGAAAATGGAGTGTTAACCTCTCGCAACATAATTCTGCTTGCCCAACATTCTACTGGCCCTAAAGCATGCACTAATCAGATTGATTACAGTTGAAGTAAGGTTTTATAACGTTGTAGACTGTTTGCAACAGTTTACTGTAATCAATAGCAGCTCAGCTGACTTGTTTGTTTGCTCAACTGAGATCCGTACATCCAGTAGTTCAGTCCAATCAGTAACAACTAAATTGTCTGACTTTAATAATATCGGGCGATCTAAAACAACACTGGTCACTTTTTTGTATATAACCGTTGTGGTTTCTATAGGCAGAGAAAATTAACATTGTAGATCCAATTTCACCGCATAATCTGATCAGTGAGCGGCAGAAAAGTTGCTTTACATAAAAAATTTCTCAAAGTAATTCAAAGCTGTTGTTTTGTTATTAAAATGAATTTTGGAAGCATTTGAAATTAGATTCCTGCTGGTTAGCCAGATTAACCGAAACGCGTGGTCGCACACCGGTTCATCAGGATAATTTAGGTCCACAGCCTGTGCACAAACGCCTCCGTGCCACGGTTACGCGCCTCCCATCACCCGGAGTGCACGGACCCGGTTACAGGAGTGATATTCCCCCGTTCTGTTGCTAGCCCTCATCAGTCTGTTTTGTGTAGAAATTCAATTAGGAGTTAGGTTTCATCAGGCCTTAACCATTAAAATGATCTGCCCTGACAAAATAGACTGGCGCCGTGGCTCTTTGGTTGCTAGGGTGGTAACACCAGTTCACATCTTCAGGCTCAATTCGCGGAAAACTTGTTTTGGTGGGCACAGACGATAGCTAGGTGGCTCAAATAACGAGATAGTAACCAACGGGGTTTCCGTGCCCAACTGTAATTTAAAGGACTTGGGGTGAGCAAAGATCATGGTAACCTCCCATAGATCCCCGCGTCCACTTTGCTAGTGTTGCGAGTTCAAGGGTTCCGGTGGAGTGTGATGGGGGTGGGTGCACGTTACGTGACTAATCGCGATTATGTAACCGCCTAGCCTAAGTTACTCGATGATTACTGAGCGGAACAATTAGGATTGTCCGGAAACCAAACTACGCTGATGTCAACAAGAATAATGGACGATTATTTTTCAGGTTGAGTTAACTTAAATTTGATCGCAGCTCCATTATACAAGTGGGACTTCTAGCATTCTCTGTTGAAAAGAAACCATAAACTTGTGTTTTGATGTCATTGAAGCTCGTAAGCCTTGCGATGTCCGTGGTCGAATTTCGTTTCAGGCAGTGGCAAGGAGGCGTACTACTGACGGGCTCTAGCAGGACCAAAACTCCCGTGAAGAGCTTCATCTCAAAAAGAATGACTGAAAATTGTGTCTGGGTGCAGACTGCCGTCAAATGTGTGTCCCATCCGAATATAATCAAATCCTTGACTGCTCACCGGTAAACAGTTTTCCTAGCGCAGAAAGAAAGCATATATTGCGATATGTTGACATTTCATTTACTCTCATCGGTCGCAAACGTAAAACATGCCAGTTATATACATCCTACAAATAAGAACAAACAGGGACTAGACACGCTTACAAACATACCAATTATTATGTAATCACGACTATGGCAATCCGATAGGTTGTCTCAACCACTTTTGTTCACACAACGCTGGCTGGTAAGTTCGGATGAGCATCGCTTCGCAAAAAGCCAACAGCTTCGGTTTTCGATTGCACAACAATATGTTGAATGAGTCCAGTGGATCAACTTGGTGACCTATTGTCATGATGTGTTGCTATGGCTAGTCCGTTAGGCCCAACACTGACGGACATCTTCTTAGGAATGATTGGGCGGCAAGTCCCGGATTATATAGCTCAATCGTTATTGTACAAACGATACGTTTGTGATATTTTAATTTTTACTGACGTTACTCATTTTGACTTGTTTTTCAACTTTCTTAACAATATTCACCCCAACCTATCTTTATCTCACAAAGTTGAATCGAATAGTAGTTTACCCTTTTTTGGATGTACTCATAACAAAGAGTGTGGATGGCAAGTTACAGAGCTCAGTTCACCACAAAGCGACATGGGGTGGTCAATATTTCCAGTTTTCCAGTTTTGCTCTTATTGCCTACAAACAGGGTTTGATTAAGACACTGTTTCACAGAGCCAGGCGTATTTGCACTCCGGATACTCTGCAGACAGAGCAGGGGTTACTGAGATAAACTTTACTAGCAAATGGATACACCGACAAGTTAATTGGGGCACATAATACAGTGAAGAATAGCACTGAGCTCATACTGACGGCTCAAAAGAAGGATGTTTTCTTATTCTTGCCATTCAAAGGTGACCATCTAGCCAACGATATAAAGCACAAATTAAAGTCTGATCTGGCTCGAATGTATGCGGCTGCGCAGTTGCGCTTATTTCAAACCATCAGAGGATCACTTCTCTGCAATCACGAAAGTAGTTTGTCAAATTGTTCTGTCTCCCATGTTGTGTACCAGTTTACTTGCAGCTGGAGTGACGTTTACATAGGCAGAACAGATCCACAACTATCTTAGCTACGAAGCCAGCTGGTAGAGCGCTTGCCGCGTTTGAGTATGGTGTTTCTGTCACTGGTTCGAATCCATCTGAAGTCCAGATTTTTCGCAAATGGATCTCTTCTAAATTATCAAATCTGCCAAACTACTTATCAGTAATTCAAATTAATTTTTACTTGATAAAAATCTGTTCTACCATTGTGTTTGTTGTGTTTTAATTGTGTGTTGGTCTGAAAGGGTTTTGTTTCTCAATATTCGCAGACTGTTTGAATGTACACAACATTATCATGTACCACGAATAACAATTGCTCGCTACAGTCAGTCGAAAGTATTTTGTCTATAGTTACCACATCTAAGGCTAGACGAGATTCCGACTTTCGAGTAGTACACATATTTCCTGTATGATGGAGCGCTATCGTAGTTCCATAGGCGCTTTGATTTTCGAAACCGGACAGTCGAAGTGGTTATTGAAAACATGCTGGTACAGTGGTGACCTTTAATCCTTAAAATATACTCAGTTTTAGAAATAAAGTGTGACATACTGCCCAATCGTTTGATTATTTTCTTCGTTACCGTTTCGTACATTCTTTGCTGAAGAGACCAATTTATTTATGGCTTGTATTGAAACCTATACGCAATACTCGGCGGGAGTTAACCGACTTTATTCTGTGACTTGCGGGTATCGCCTACCACGAATACAATTTAAAACACATTTTGAATGAGCAATAAGCTTTCTATATCCTTCTACCGACTTGTTGTACCAACGTCCAGTCTCATCTACCCACGATTGGTGGCATTTGTTTCCCAATTAACCTGCCTCACAGCGACGGAAGCCAAGGGACTACTGCTGATAACCATATCTGTAAATGGCTTACGCGGACGACTGGTGGTCCAGCTCACACATATTATATCCAGTGTACATCCGAAGGAACCTGAAGGACCAGATGGTTTATGCATGGATGCTTTTGTAATACACTCCGACAAAACAAACTAACTAGTTGATGAACCAATGTGGATCTGAAACCCTTAGATCTTGGAAACAAAATGTGTAAAATTCCAGTTGTGACATCTAACTTGGCAAGAAATATACTGAACATATATAGCAAGCGTATTTTTATCGTAATGTTTTCTGAGTAGGATTAGAAAAGCAAATTAAATTATATTTGAACCGAAAGTATACTGTTCACCGACAGACCAGAAAGGAATAAAATGTGGTGGGCAACTGCGATCTAATTTTTTGAAAAAGCAAGCTGGTTTTTACCACGCGATGGGAGTTGTCGGCTGATGCGAAAGAAAAACTGTATAACCGACTTAGCTCACTGCGACCCCCACATATATACACACATGCAAAAACAATTAACGTAATCTTCCTGGAATACAACCCTTGTGTGGTTTTGTGGAGCATACCGTTTGCCAACCGGAACATCGCATTCCACTCGAATGACCTCAAGTTTCTGTGTTTTTTACAGTAGACTTATAAAACTTTACGGTTGCATATCTCCGGTACTACCCGGGATTAGTCAGCGAACTTTTGAAGTAAAACTGCAATTCAGTAAACCCATCGGTTGGATGTGAATTCGGTTACGCTGTAATGGTACTGGATACTCCGTTGAATCTTTGTTTGAGGATGATTGAATGAAATAGTTTAAGACACTGTACTAATAATTGTAAGATTGAAAAGTAATCGTAGTACCTGAGAACGAAACATAACGGTGACGATCCGATCTTATCACAAGTCTGTAGACTGCCATTCTGTCAACAATATCCGACAGAATCACGTACCTGATAGTGTTCACTGAATACCATCTCCGTAAGCTTCATTTCTGATGAGTTTTCACGTATTACGATCTCTGCCGTGACATTCTGTTTTTCAACTTTCATCACAGATATTGTTTTCCTTCATGCTGTCTTCTGTGTAATACTTCGTCTTGGTCAGCAGTATGTTGGAATCCCATTGATGCTGACCATCGTACTATGCAGTAATGTGTCTGTGTAAATTCTTTGAAATGTTACCTCATTTTATCTGAAGAACGTTCCCAGCTAGCAGTTCCTTTTGTACTGTGCCCCCGCAGGAGAGACAGCCTCGTAATTGGGAACAGTTTGCCAATGCCCCTTGAGGAACGGCAGTTGAAAGGCTTCCTGCTGAATGGATCTTCCATATTGTGTGGCCACGGGTAAAATCACTCTCTTGCTGTGCCTACTCATTGACCTAAAATAGGTATACACACAAGCAACTTTGCATATATATGAGTTATAGCATTTTATAATATACACATCCCTGTGTTGAGATGATCGGTGTTAACTGTGTGGTAACTACGTTGGGTTTGAGGGTTAATCAAATAGAGCATGGTAAGTAGAGTCGCATCATCCATTTCGACTGGGTGAATCAACTGTATTCAGCAAAGATCTGGATGATACAGCGCGGATGTATTTATGCTAGTGTGTAACGAACACACTCAGCGGAACTGGTAAGCAAAGTCAACCATTCAAGTATATTTCTGTTTAACGGTATAATTTGAACTTCATACCCTGCTCTGGTTCATCAAATCTGTACGTTAATCACCAGCGCAAAATTAGTCGTAACGGTAGCATCATCATTAATCGAAGTGACCTCGGGAATAAGGAATCGAATCGAGTTGTGAAAGTGAAATAAACATCGGCACACTCAAGGACTGGTTGCACAAAGCCTAAAATTTTTCAAAGCACACGTTCACAGTGACCGGAATTTGACGGAAAATCTGTCGCTTATGGAAACAGAGCGCATCGAAGAGGTAAAGAATGAAAGCAGGAAATATGTAGCCTCAGTTGATAAAGAATATGACTTGTTTTAACGTTCTCATGTAAACGATTGTTTATTTCTCACTCGAAAAGCTCTTCCCGTAAAAATGTGTTTTCAGTAAGGAACATTATTTTTGTGAAATTAATGGTTGTAGACCGGTTTTCAGGATTATCAATAAACCCCATCATTTTATTTACAACGTGACTGTACATTTCAGATCAGCATTGATGATTGTAGATGAATTAAAAGACCGCGTTTTAATTTTCGTCTGATTGACGTTGAGTTCGCGGTTTTTATTACTGACGAATACAACCGATCCGGTAGCAATTTTCTCTTAAGGCTGTGATGTTAACTTCAGTAGGTTTTTTCTAGCATGCACAATAAACAAATCTGTACACTTTTCAAACTACTTGTTGTTAAATTGATACACACGTTTTAGCGGTATTCAGGCTGTTAACTTCGTCAAAGCTAACAATTTCTAGAAACCATGACCACAAAACAAGCATACATAGGCTATAACTATGGTTTGGACACTTGCTTTTTCCGATTTATCGATAAACTCCAATAAGTTGTCCTTCGACTGAAATTTCCTCCCAGAATTGCGATAAATGCAAAAAGCCCTGTACTGATTGGATCATCGATCCTGGTTGTTAACACTAAAAATAAGTTATCAGAAGTGAAGAGAAACAAGATTAGCGATCACCTATTCCATCTTTCTCATTCTTCGCAATAAAATTTACAGTAAGACTCCCTCTCACTTGTTTAATACTTCGATTTATGAAAACACGTCGACATGCACGGCTTCAACAACCCCGTATTTCGCCCTGTTAGTGAGAAACTCAAAAGTACTAACACGATGACTTTCTCTTCCTAACATTGTTGTTTAGTATTTGTGTTAACACCTTTCCAAGTCGGTAATCGTTACATTTTTTAAAAATATGTTGTAATTTAAATTACTCAACTTATATACACAACAATAATGAATATTCGTATTTTGTACATATGCTACTTGTCTGTAAGGTGTTTGTGAGCAACCTAAATGGACTGCAAGTTGAACGTCACCCACAATTGATTGCAGCTGTAGCATTTCCAAAAGACTTCCCAGTCGGCCACTTTCGAAAAGAACAAGCAGTAGACTCGAGTTTCGCTCTCATTACAGCAGCTCGTCAGTAGTGCATATCATTGCCACTGCCGGGACTAGAACTCCGAACACGCTTTCAGGAGGCAGTCGTATTGACCACTGCTCCATTAACCTCACATTAGGCACAACCGAATTATCATGTGTGAACACTCAATCACTTTCGCTTGTGAGTAATGATCAGGTTGCCCGATCGCCTCGAGAGGAGACACAGTTACTCTCCGCAACTCCAATCGACAACCCCACGGCTAGGACTTCCTAGACGGGTCGATGGATTTAATAAACAATTTAAATGTCTCTGCATATTCTGCCTCTGACTCAGGGCTGCCTCTTTAAGGTTGTATGGTTGGCAACTACGATTTTTGTTCATTAACCTATAACGACTTCTTTACAAACAGATCCAGCCATTTGTATGGAATAGCAGTTTTCTTCTATGTTGGCCATATTGCCATTCATTTTGATAACACATTTGACGGACTGATTATACGCAAGTTTTTGTAAGCACACTGAATCGAATCCACTTTGTGCAGGTGGTTTCTCCACTAGCCATGAATTGGGCAGAATGGCTGTACTTTGTTCAAACCCGAGTTTACGTGGCCTGTTTTGTCAATGCTTTGCTCAATGACAGCACAACAGAGGATGCCTTATAATGTGTTTATTTATAAATCCTAATCTCCCGCTACTTTTTTGATACCACCCAGTTAGTGGCAAATTATGCTTCTTATGCTGTTTTCATTCATTGTAATTTAGTTAGACTGTCACTGGCAAACCCTGGGATCTACCATCTCACCGACAATTTCCTCTTTTTTCAGGCACAGCTCTAAACCTAGATTTCACACTCCAAACTGAACAGCTAAAATAACTGAGATTTGCTTTGAGGTGATTGCCAACGTGAAGCTAACTGAAGGTAAGTTAAAATGTCACTGCTTGAATCAGATAATTCAGAATATGACTACTTTTATTGTTTTGAACAGAAAACAATATATGGATTATTGTCTTGGTAATAACTTTGGTGTTAATTAGCAATACGTGGTCTACTGGTTTCTATTTTCATTGGACACGCAACATGAAATAAATTAGGAAAGCTATAATCAGATCAGAACAATGATTTTGCGAGACAGAAAACACTTGTTTTTCCTTATCTGCACGCAAAGTTATCGAAGTTGATGTAAACTTGCAGAAGGAAAGAGATAAACAGGTGTGGAATGCACATGCTTTAGTTTAGCCGATTTTTTCAACAAAAACTGGGCTGAATCTCAGAAGGAGGAATGGAGGGACACAAGAGGACGCACTATACTTCTCAGCGTATGTAGAGAATCATATTTCAGTTTGTAATTTACTTTAGTGAGGTGATTCTAAAAGCTACACCACAGGCTAAAATTAATGTAGTCCTATTGTGTATGTGAATATTGTTTTGTTGCAAGCACAGTCGCGTAATCTGATATTTGTGAATATGCTTATGACGAGGTGACTAATGATAATGTTATCCCAATCGTTGGTGATATTATTGTCACTGCTGCCTATACCTCATTTGAACATACCTAAATGGATTTATATTTCACACTACTATGAACTCACAAACTATCAGCAGCAAGTAGGTGACCTCGGTAGCCATCAGCAAAGTTGTTTACAGGTATTTTGATGTTGGTGGACAATAATAGTACCATGCTCTCTATGGAATCGAGCCCACGACCTGTAAACAAGTGTCATAATATCAGTCCGAACACACATTCACTCAACGTACGAGAAAACAACTTATAGGTTTTCGTGTTACTGGGGCGCCTCTGATCTCAGTCTGGAAGAAATGGTTTTCGGATTGCAGTTTTGGCATTTACTTACGGATCGTGCATTCAGTTCTCCGTATGCGGGTTGCTAGTAGGTTCTGACTAGATCGAGCCAGCTACTCTGATAAGCAGTGGTCTTTGGGGACGGTTGTCTGTAAATTATGTACTCAGCTCTTCTTAACGTCTTGGCGGACACTTACCAGTTTAAAAGCCGACTAGAAAAAAAGTTACAGATGAGTAGTAGGGGACTTTGATTTTCATATAGATTGAACATCACCCACAATTGATCGCAGCTGTCGCATTCCCA
>LUCH01000322.1:67035-80111 GCA_013368495.1 Paragonimus heterotremus | reverse complement strand
CATGTCCGTGGTTCAAGTCCCGGCAGTGGAGATGATATGCACTACTGACGAGCTCTGATGAGAGCGAAACTTGAGTCTACTGCTTGTTCTTTTCGAAAGTGACCGACTGGAAAGTCTTTTGAAAGTGCGACGGCTACGATCAATTGTGGGTGATTGTCAACTTGAAATTCAGCAAATCTCCGACTACTCCTTAGTAATATATGCAAAACCTTGATCGTGAAAGCTCTTTCCTCTAAGTCTTAAATGGAAACAGTTGACAAATCTTTTTTCCTGGTCAACGACAGCAGTTTTATGAAAATCTAGTCTAGTGGAACCGTTTGAGCAAAAATGACAAGTTTCATTGTACATTGCGATTCGCTTTACTTAATCGTAGAATTTAGCCTGATGCAACTTATTTCCAGAATCAGCATGAATAACCTGAATAATAGTCAACGAGATCAGCTCAAAAGAAGATAACTTCTTATTTTTCGTAAACAACAAAAGAGCACTGTAATTACTAAGTATATGCTAAACAAATTTTACCACAACCAGATTTTTGTGTCCCCAAAATGTTCGTGGTTGTGTTCATTTTGGAAATTTTTACTAAATTATCACTGCATGTAAACTAATTTCAGTGTTAAAAGTGTGCACCCATTCAACGAAATGAATAACAAAGCCTGAAACAATGTGGCTGTCAGTGTGACGATTTTGGATGAGCAGTCGCACAATGCGACAATTGTATCACAAAATCATCCGGTTATTCAAACACCTATCGGCCACATAATGATGCATGAACTACAGTAAACAGAATTCCTGTCGATAAAAACTTCAAAAAGGATGAACTAACTCAATGAGACATGTGTGAGCAAAGTCAGTCCAGTTTTGTAGTTAACTAGTTTTCGGATGGAGTTTCGAAGAGGGTTCTTTTTCTATGTGGTTCAAGCCCTCTAGAGAACATCTGTCCTAAAACTACAACAGTTTTAAAACTGTGTTCGGAATTCATTGTATGTACGCCAATTTGTCGGTAAGATATGAACATTGTTTACTGCCTCTGACTCGAGTTCATTTGCCTTTTACCATATTATTGTGAAAATCGCGGTTTCAGTGAATACTACTCAGTGGGTATGTGTGTGATGATCCCGTAAGAATGATTGCCTAAACTTTTTGGCAGGTTTGAAGAAACATGTACAGTCCAAAGTGGTAACACAAAGTGATCATAATAACTCACTATCAGTCCACTGATGACAGCATCTTGGTCTGATCGAACCTCAATGTTTGCACACAGAGCAGGTTGCGCACATGTACAGCGTACTTTAAAGCAATTTTCTGCCAGCAACACCGATAAGTTCATCTGGGACCAGAAACCTTGTGTACCACTTTATTTTAGCAAAGGATGACGGTTGTATTGGCACATACACTCCCTTTCTGAGTTAAGGAGGGCAAGTTGTAATTTTGATCTACCTTCTTGGGGGCTACCAAGGTGAATCCCTCCTCCCCGAAAATTCATTGTCACTTGGTTTTTTCTCAACCTACTTATTACGCACAAATGGTGACTAATAGGATTAAAAAGCCGTTTGGAAAATAAAACAAAATAATAGTCTCACTTTTGGAGTGAATATCTTTGGGAACCTTGCAAGCCAAGAGAGTCAGTAATTAACATTTTTAGTGATATATGATCAGTTGGCTCAGCGTTATGTTCACTAGAGACTTTTAAAGTATTGCGCACGACACCACTTTCGTAAGCTAGAAGAATGTTGTGCAACCAGTGTATCCACAACATTCCCATTTAAATGGTACTCATATGCGAAAAATCTGGCCTTCAGTAAAGAGTTTAGTTTTTAGTTTAATAAAATGTAAGCCACATGGAGAAAAATTCAAAGTGTGTTAAACTAAAGCTCTGTCGTAATTTACGAATTTAAATTGGTGCCCCAGATGTTAACTTTAGCAAATATCGATATCCACTGAACAGTTAAAAAATCGTCAAACAGTCCAAAATAGTGAGCGATGAACTATATCAGACATTAAACTATCTAGTTTTTTTGTCTTCCTTGTTTTCCAAACCACCTTTTTCTAGTGATTTCAGCGCTTGTGTTTTCACACGGTCTTCATACTTCATCAGGCAGTGTGCTTTACCTTTTGAATCTGTGTGGAACAACCGTGTCATTTGATGACAGTAGGAAACAATCTTGTTCTCTCTACACGATTGATGGTCCTGACCTGTTGTGTTCTCACAGTGTTTCACATGCGTCTTTTTCGGCAACTCTAACATATTCATATATGTGTTGATCCTAACCCATGGGCTCTGATAGTCCCAACGCCTTCTGTGTACGAAAAATGATCGTTCACCGCGATAGGTCTCCCCGAACAGCGCGCACTAGGTTGAAAATAGCAGCCGTTTGATCAGCGTTCAGTTTAAGATGAAAAGATGGGGCTTTTCAGTTACGTCCTGTTTTTGAAAGATTTGACCGGTTTCCCAATTGCGTCTCCAAAGACGAAGTTCGTCTGTGACTACACAGGCTTTCAGCAGTGATGCAGAAGTGTAGTCAACTACTCATTGGTTGATTATTTTGTCTTTATAAACCCGTCCCCATTTTCGATCTTGTCTACTGCGACTTGTCATGAAGCACAAACTGACTTCACATTTCATTAGCTTTGGTGTAAATATACGTTAGTACCCTAACGTTTAACTGTATGTACTTTTAATGTTATTGTTTATTCGGTAAAACATGCAAAGTATGTCACAGCTACAGCAACGTTGAACACAGTATATTTATAGAACAGATGCAATTGTGAAAATCTTGTGCCCACTTTGGATTCGAACTAGTAACAGAAACTAAATGTCTCTACAAAGCCCATTTCCCAGATAATTTGATGACGTACGTAAGATCTAACGAGACATGTGGGCAATTCAACTCAACTTTGAAAGTTTCAACGTTTCGGCATAGCTTTATAGCTCAGTCAATGGGTAATGGAACTGTGGTTCTTGTCGCTAAAGCTCCGATGCCACACAGATGGACCTCGTTAAAATCAACAGGGCCATCATACTCCTTTTCGAAATCACTTTTCAAGCCTTACATACCGAACAGATGGTGAGATGCGAAATGAAAATAGCTGCATCTGATTCAATTTTACCACCTCGTAGAAATTAGAGCAATTATTGCTCCTCTTAACTGGTCTACCAAACTAGTCCATACAAGAGATGGATCTTTGAGGAAAACAAACTTGAGGATAAGGCTGTTGCGTGTTTGAATTCTTGCGTATGTGCTTGTTTATCTGTGACTGTATAAACAGAACAAGACGCTAACTCTTCAAACTCAAAGAACTAGCATTTGCCTAATGAATGGTAAATTAATTAATCCGGAAGCAAACTTCTCTCAACTCTGCGATAGCAATCGCTGGTCTTTTTAATTATTCTGATTATCGTGTGCACCGCTTGACAGATAGGGAGGTAGGTAGACAAATTGCTGTTAACAACAAGCCCTTTTTGGGAAACAGTAACAAGTGATTTGTTGTCCTCGGGGTACAGTGATCAAATTAAGTTGTTTATTGACTATGTATTGGTGTAAGTGTCAATTTTGAGTGTTTTCAATTCTCGACTAACATTTAGAGCACATTAACCGAAGGGGTGATTTGAACAAAAACCTTTTAACATTAGAACAAAACAATGTAAACAACTCTTCTCATGGATTCTGTTTACTTGAACTGTTTCGAGTTCGTTGAAAGTTTATCAAGGTCGTGGTTTGTTTGGTTCACTGTAGACAAAGCACTCAGACTAGTAATAGTTGGAACAAGTGCTTTGTAAAAATAAACTTTTGACAAAAGTGCTGCTGGTTAAGCTAATTTTGGCGCTTTTCCGTAGTCACATACCATAAACCTCACTGGGCGTTTAAAAATGGCTGCTGTTTCATAGCGTTTTCTCTCATAAATGCGCTAAAGATCAGCCTCACCATGTAGTCCAACTGAGGGGTTACAAATCATCATAGTCGTCCAAACATTCGTTTCAAACGATACATGAAAAAGAAGTGTCAAGTGATTTTATTTCGTAACATTAGGTTTCGGAATAGGTGAGAACCGATTTTAATATGAGAATATGATTAGGGGCAAAATAAACAGTATTGGACAATACAGATGTACTCATATGGAGTAGCTAGTTAATATTATCTAAACTATAATTGTAGCGTAGAAGAAGCTTTGAATAAAAAACACGGCGACTGCTCATGCCTTGGGAAAGCCAGAAATAAGGGTCCCCTGATTTGTCTAAGCAATCCGAATAGTGTCCTGGAAAACAGATATCACCTCCAGATGATATATACTTACACAGCGTTGAACGTTACTCAAAATGATTACATTTTTGATCAAGAAGTAATAAACCAAGATGGCTTGTCCTGTGGAACTCCGTGTAATCACTTTAGTAGACACTGGCTAACGTGAAACAAAGAAACTAGTAACAACGACATCCGACCCTAGCTGCAAAAGAAGTTTAAATAGTGTCTACGCTTTTAACAGAGAGCAGGAGCACTGTCCACATGTTTCTCATAAACTTTTCAGCACAGGTGTCGATAAAAGTTCCACAGATGAAACATACCGCAATAAACAAAATCTTCAGTTCCGGCAGTGTGGTTGGGCTATAGGTCAGTTCTTCTAGAAACGAAATGATCCCAGTTTCGTCAACGGCCTAAACAAAAGTCTGCATTGGCTGAAGAATCGCGAGTGGGTTAACTGTTTATAAGTCCTTCACTAACTGTTAAGTTGCAAAGTTACTTAGTTTACTGTGAAGCCTTATATCTCTAATAACTGGATGACGACCAACATATCATGGCAAAAATTTTAGACAAGTATCAAAAAAGCAACCACTTGTTTAACCTCATCTGAAGTGAGATAAGCGGAGGCTTAAATCAAATGTCCAAGCTTACTGGATGTCGTGAACTTACGAGTAAACTGAGATGTGACTGCAAGGCGATTTTAAAACTTAAGATTAGGAAATGTGAGATTCCCTTAACCGAGTTAAAGTTATGAAAACTTTCCAAAATACTCTCAATAATCCAACGTTACTAAATGTTGCTTATTCACAGTTCTACCTTGTCATTGTAATTAACATGGCGAGGTTGTCGGTCAGGATTGACGATGAAAGAGGGGAGAAGTTTGTGTAACATACTGTGGAAGATAATGGTAACGATAATAATGATGACATTTGGTATGTACTCAGAAAAGCAGAAATTGGGTTCACTTGGGGTTGAGTGGGACACCAGCAAAGTGAATGAGATTGTACTCTTTAGGCGAGAGGTTTCAGGCGTGCCAAATTTGTGACCAATGGAGTGGATGACAGTACACCTGAGGGCTTAACTTCAGTGCCTGATCCAAGCACAAAATCACATTGAAATCTAGCACACAGAAGGCTACATTCTAGTGCATGCAATAGTTTTCACATCTTTGAATTTTAAGGCAGTTGTCGAACTCATGCATTATTTAAGTTTGATAAGGAAGGCATCATACATTGTACAGTACACGAGTAGCTGACTTGACTTTCGTGTTGACTAGAAGTGATGTTTACAATTTAGGATAAATAGATCTTAAATACTGTCGGGTAAGTATAATGGTCTTCAGACCCTGTAGACTTAGGAGATTCACAAGGAAATGCATTCTGTTCAATTACACCCTGGAATTATTTACTGTTAACAAAAATGGGTCTCTCCTCGGTGATTTTAAGATGTATTGCAGTTAGACAATCAGATTTATAAACGAGCGACTAGTTTAGCCGGGTAAATATCTTATAGAATACATGTGGATATACGGCGTCAATATTGATCATGTCCAAGTGTGGAGAATTCGAGAAATGCACAAGTGCTGCCAATGTACTTGTGGGCAATTACCGTTAGGCTACTTATCCGCTTATTCTAACCCTCCTGCGTTTCCGCATCATGTTTTGTTGGTTGTGTGTTCGAATTTGACATTTTACTGTAATTTTGTCTTTCGTTTCTAACCCCTAGTAAACTGGCGAACTTTTCAAGCAGAAGGACCATAGTCGTCATCGTGGTACTCTGCAGTTTTAACATTCAGAGTCCGAATCACTGACAGCCTTGCGAACACCGATCAATCAAGATTCTTTGAATAGCAAACCACTACAATAGAAATCTCGAAGTTTAGTACTGTAGGTTGAAAAATAATGGGAAGAGAGTCTGTGTTTTACAACTCACCTGAGAGTTGGTTGTACCGCTTACCTCAGATATGGTAGGGTCCACAGACCGGTATACTTGAAAATTTTGACCGATAAACACTGTTTATATCAGCTTGCCCAGTAAAATTTAGGACTATCAGTGTTATCTTGAAGCTGAATGAGTTTTGGCTTATCTCCTCTGAGTGCCGTTAACGTACGCAATGATCTACGGACTTTATTGAATCCAAGCTGAATGGTACAAGAAATTCGAACATGTTATTAACTAAAAATTTCGGCATCTGAATCTTCTATAATACATTGTTTGGCCAAAATTAACTAGGTACGTAGATCTGATTGTCGGCAACACTTTCCAAACTGGTCGTATGCTTCCAGTGAGTTCCAACCATTAACCACATACCCCTTATGTCACTTTGCCTTACAACAACAATTTATGCTCATGCGAATACAGTGACCGACTGAGAGTAAAACGCGGCTGCAAGGGTTATTTTCGATAAGGTCTAATACTCAGAAGATGAACAAACGAATGAAAGGATAGACCACAGCTTCATCAAGTTTCGAATGGAATGCGGGGAACTATCTGCACACCCCTCGCCGAAACTCTACATCCAACTTACAACTGATTTCGTAGTCTTAAGGACAATGTGTACAGTACTTGATTGGTAGTATGCAATATTTTGCGGACTTTCAAGATGGTTTTCTTCTAGGCCGCGCAGTACTGACAAAGCACTGTGGCTTTGTAGAAATGGAATGTGTGCAGCCAGTTTTCTAGTTAAATACTCTAAGCTTTTGGAAAAACAAATAAAATTCGCAAGTGAGTAACAACTACTTGAATTCTGACAAAACAGACACCACTGTGCACTCGTCCTTTCGACACACAGTCTGACGGAAGCACAGGAAACTTAATGATGCGAAGGACTGATAAACTGTAATGGTACAGGTAGGACACCTAACTGCATTAGTCGTAGTACTGGGTCACTTCCAGGCGCCGGATCGAGTTTCTTGACCGTCTACTGCTTGTCAGCTAGTAGAGAGTTGTGTGACAGAAATCGTGTATATCGTCTTACATAAGTGTAGATTACAACGTTTTAATGCGAACCAGCATTGGTTATTTTATCGGTTAGGGCAAGCTGGCACATCGCGCCATACTTAGGTGCTTTCGTGTAGTTGCAGTTTACCGCAGTGGAGGGGGAGGGTTGGCGTTCTAAATAGTGAATGAAACGGTGACTAACCGATACCGATATGCAACCATACGGACGTGGATTCGAGTTTCGGCTACATTTGTCTCCGTGACTAACCGATAAGTAGTGTGGCAGATTTGATAGGTTGCAAGAGATGCGGTTGCAAAAATATGTACTGAAAACAGTATGCCTAAGCACAGAAGAAAATCTACCAGTTGAGCTACGAAGAAAAACCTGGAAAACAGAAGTTTCACACTTGAGTATAAAAATTGCGTCTATTAGTAAAATAAAAATTTATCATAATCAACAATTGTACTCATTACACTGAAGAACCAGATTTATTTTACTGTAAATATGAATATAAGAACCATTGGATAATAATTTTGTTGGTCGCCGCTAAAACGATTATGCTGATGGATAATTCTGTGAAATAGATCATTTATTTTACAGCGATGTTTCTTCCATTGACTGCAGCCCATTCGACTTCAAGTGGTAACAATGAGATCGGAGCCCCTTATCACACGTGTAACGCGATATACTGTCTGCAGCTGTCGTCATTTCGATTTCAATCGACTACATTATAGATGCTCTAGATTGTGCACCCTACTTTCATTACACCGGTACCGAAATTCTTAACTTCAAAGGAAAGTTGTCTGCCGTTAGCTCTGCCATGAACCTGTCTGAGTTTTGGGTCCAACAGTAAACCGACAAGTAAAAGCATTATATTGTCAAGGACTGGAACTGAACGAGGATTCCCACGCTTGTTACGGAGACACGTTCACCATACCGTATGTGGCAAACTCCTCAAAGTTAATCATTCCACCTAACTCACTAGTAAATAGGAGGTGGCTTATTTACCAATGGTCCTGTTATTTCAAATTACTAGTTCTGTGTTAGGAACCTACCGGGTAGGGTGAAATATGCAGTTTTCTGAGCTGCCTATAGCTTATTCCTGTTTATGAATATGCACACTTTGTATCTCCGTGCTTTGAGTACCACTCATGAACTGTTTTGAACCCACGCTTGAATGGAGTGAAATGTCAGACAGTAAACTGGTTGACGTAGATTGTAAAGAATGTACTACACTACTTAACTATTTTGAGAATATTACACAAACTCCGTCAACCGGTGAACTAATTCATCAGCATGGTAAAAAGACAAATATTGCGAGATGTTAACATTTCGCTTTATCTTATCGACTGCTTACATCAAAACTCTACAAACCATATATCGACAATATTTCAGGTTTTGCCGACAAGATTAATATCAAATGACTCCACAGACTTCTGAACCCCGATTTAACACCTTCCTGTGAATAAGAGATTGTGGGAAGTCCACCGTTTTCAAACATTTTGATCGGTCGGCGTGAAGACGATAAACCAAAACGCTCGGTTTATCGAAAAAAAGAAACATGGAGTGGTCAGTGCCTTCAATGTCCTTTGTTTGCTCCGATGGCATGCAAATGTGGCTTAGTCCGAACCCTGTACAATAGGACCAGACAAATGTGTACTGATGACAGCCTCAAGGGGAAGAAGAATTTCTGAAGGAATTTTCCCTTGGCAATGTTTTCCCAGAAAAGTTTATAGCATTTTAATGCAAACCATGGGTGACCAAAATTCAAACTCAGACAGCCGCCAAGCAGTAAAATTGGTTGACCAATGGCACTAGGTGACATATCACGAGATGTCAACAGTTCGTTTACTCTCTTCACTCAAGAACGTGTAATATTAGGACATATAGGACCTGCGGATAAGAACAACAGTAGAAATAATCAACGTCTGGGTTTACATGAGACGAGAACTGTCATCAATTCCAGGGCAGCACAAACTCCGTAAGTCATCAGTTAATGCACAAACAGAATCGGACGACGAGTCGGATTTCGTTCCAATTGCTCTGTTGTCATTGTTGTGTCATGGCGTGCACCACCCACTTAGACATATGTTCAGCCATTCTTTGTCGTAAGCACCGAACTGTTCTGCCGATAGAGACGTCATCTCAACTGCAAGTGAACTGTTAGATTACATGTGAGACAGAACATTTCGGTAGGTCACGATTAGGAATAAGTTCAGTGACAATCTTAGTTGGGAGTAGAAATCGAGGAGAGTAAACGGAATGCTAACATGTCTCGGTTGATTCCTCCTATCGTTATAGCTGAACTAAATCAAGGGAACTCCAAGAGGTGATCAAAGTAACCGATGTAAGAAAAAAATATGATGAGCTTTAAATATTACCCACCCAGCTGGTTAATTGTAACTGTTGTTCTCCAATCTGCTTGTCGTTTTCAGTTTTTCATTGTGACCCAAAAGACTATTCTACCTCTCACCCGATTTGTCACCTCGTCTGCAGTTTTGGTGAAAAACACTTTGGCAGAACGGATCGGGATTTTCGATAGCGGATAGAGGAACACATCCCTAAGTAATCAGTAAATGCGATAACTCAACAAACACTAGCAACATGAGGGCTAAGCCAGAATCCGGGGTCTTCAATTGCTAAAATATCTTGGATATATGTTACGTGGTTGGTAAGTTATCCTCGTTCACTTTGTCGTTGCGTAATCCAAACCCGAAGCTTTCGACCTTTGCGGAGGTCATGCTAGTCAAGTGGAATCGACCAATTCTTTGCACGTAATAGGTGATGACGCGAACAGTATCGTTGCCGTGGGATCGACCCTGACTTACTAGTGCGCCTCATGTTTATTTGTTATTCTTGTTGGTTTGCCTCTCTTTTTATAAAATCATCGGTTTCATCTATGCGGCCGATGAGGATAAACGAGATGTTAACATTTTGCAACATTTGTCTTTGTGCTGTGTTGACGAATTGGATCAACGGAACTTGGTGATCCCAACTGTTGAACCGACCATGTAGATCTGGCTGGGATGCAACTCCAAAGTGCACGTTGCCGTTGCCATGTCGAAGTGACTACGTCCTTATATTTGTTCTTGTACACAGAGTGCTTGAGGCCCATGATTACACCATATGACTGAATAATAGCATCTCGTCGGCCTGTAGTACCGCAGAGTCAGCGTTTTTCAGGACGTCGAAGGGACATAGTACACCTGAATATCTTCCTTCTTTATCGCTCTCCAAAGGAGTTTGATTGTTTATAGGGTAGAAATTTACAACATTCGCGCACATCCGACTTTGGTCCACGGATCTAGGGACTGTACCAGCAATATTGAGGATGTACGTGAGCTCAGTATGCAATCATCGTTGCCTGCGCTAGTAAATCTCTATCAAGTGGGATGATTGCACGAGCAACGTGACAGTTTATCGTCACGTACCCGGTAGATCAGCACGTTCGCGATCAATATCTGAGGTAATGAAAATGCACAGACTAGGCTAGATGCGGTATGTAGTACGTACACCGACGGAGTATCTGATGCATTAGTCACTGCTCGATACGGCTGCCAACGGCTGGAAAGAGTGACGGACGAGCAAGATGATAAGGTGGCAGTGATATGAAAGCCCTGATTACTTGGCTAAACCAAATTGAGAGGAGTTATCCATGCGGATCGAAGTAGTATGACAATCGAACTTGCCGGATGTAAACAAATCCTTACACAACACCGTGTAGCGATTAGTGTCAGACCTGTGTCCTTATGAGTAATGACATTATCATTTTGAAGTTGAATATGATTCATATTTGGTAACAGCTTTTGTCTTTAAATATGCCACAAATAGAGCCCTCTTGAAAAAGACACTAGATTCGAGTTTTGCTTTTGTTAGCGCTCGTCAATAGTTAACATCATTCTTGCGGCCAGCGTATGAACTCCGGCCACGCTTTCATGAGGCAACCATGTTGACCATTACACCACTTACCTCAGTTCTGCGCACATAAACGTCACTGCAACTGTGAGTAAACTAATGCACAAGTTTAGATGAGCTGAACTCTCGATAATGAAGAACTGGTCGCGTAATTACTTGATCTAAGCATAACTACGTAGCCTCGTAAGAACAAGTCGGGGAAAGTGTAAATTACACTTGAGATCGTTCGTCGGGTTATCCGCTTTGAATTGCTGCATCGGAAATATATCTTTCACTTAGTTTATTTGCCTCCTTACGTATGGCTGTGGGCCACAAAGAACTTCTCCTGGCAGCTGTTTGATGGCAATCTTTGTCCTGGCAATTTTCGTTCTAAATGTTTGACTGTGTGATGTAACTGGAGTAAAACTGAAGAACTGGAGAGGGTGACTGTCCCGTGTTGCTCTGTGATTAACAAAACGCCATAACGTTATCCGTCATCTGTTATCTTCGTCCTGGTTGGTTTTGTATTTAGCGCTTAATTCTTGCTGTGCGGCTTGTTCACATCAGTCAGACTGGGCCCAGTTTGGATAGCTGCCTTGTGCTGGGTATGACCACAAGAGACCAAACTGCTCGGCGACTAATATTTCCTTATGCCCGCCCTCAAACAGAGACTATACAACCGGCTTCGTACCACCTATGGCCAATCATGTAGTGACATTCCAAACGAGGTTACTGCTTCCGTAAATTTTACATTAAAGCTGTATGCCTTGTCCATGCTACCGTGGCACCCGCATGGCTTATGGTGGAGCAGGCGAGAGTTTCACCAAGTTTTGTGTACTAACCAAAACATAGACGACACCGATCGTAAAATGTCAGTTTCGAGGTAGAAATAAAAACAACTGCGCTAAACAGGTCACGTCAACTATCTTGCATAGTGGTATTTCCCTTTTACTGTAAGTTTGGTTGACAGGAGTATGGACAAAAGCTTTAGTGTAACCGAACTAATTGATTAAAACTAACGACAAAGTGCTTAAAATGAATTACCCACCGCACATTGATAATTTTTAAACTAGTACTCAGTCTCACCAGAAGACATCACGTGACAGAGGAGGTCGAACCTTTGCATTTCTTACGATTTATTCTACAGATTTCAAGCATAAATTTATTTCCATTTCTAACACTTCTTTCTTATTTCACTGGTCCACAAAGTTTCACTTCTGGAGACTAACGGTCGTATGGTCCATGCTCGCTGGGGATGAAAAGTGGTATAATTAATTTTCGGAATCAATCAAAGACTGATGGCGTAAACAAGTACCAATCATAAGTTAACTCACCCTCGCCTTTAAAAATGATTAAGATTCAGCGAACTGTCCAAGGGCGTTTACGTTTGTACGATTATGCAAGGAATAATCTAGTTGTACTTTGCTTTAGGTCAGTAGAACACCATTCAAAATTTCTACAAGACAGTTCAACATTACTCCAGCCTCGTAACAGCTCTGAGGGTTTCATAGACTGGAAACGGAATGTTGCACGCACGATCACAATGTAGTAGCCAAAAGAATTTAAATGATAGAAAGGCGCAGCAACAGTTATGTGCAGCTTTTGCCAAAACTGCAGTCTTTCGGTGCGGATGAAAAAAGTAAAATGCCGTCAAGCAGAAGTATTTTCTACAGGCGTGGACAAGAATAAGTGAAACCCGATTCATTTATGAAGAAAAACATAAAAAGTAATATATAACAATTACCATAAAATACAGCGGTCACCGTGTATATTTAGATGAAGGTTTATGTCTTACAGACAAAGCAACAAACAATCAGAAGAACGGTCAACTAGAAATCCACACATCTAATCCATGAATTCACAAAAAATACCATGCAAACCGTGCACATAGGAACGTCAAATACAATCAGAAATTATCCGCAGCCCTAAGTTAGGGAATTGCAAACACTGAAGAATTCATTGCACTTGCTAAGCAAGCTCCCGTAAGAGTTCTTCCGTTT
>LUCH01000322.1:19070-54064 GCA_013368495.1 Paragonimus heterotremus | reverse complement strand
ACGTTATGTTCCGCTGGAAATTCATGAACCGCTGGTATCGTTTAAGTTATCAAAACACTTGTAACGAGTGGTTTTACATTTAAAAAATCCCATTACATTGATCTATCTTTTCAGATCATTCACGGAAGTGTCCTAAAGTCTATGTCGAACAGTCCTTTGGCTTAGTGATTCCAGACTGCGAATGAGCTAGCAGACCACCTCATGGTGCTGTGGGTTGGTCGTGATATCGGCCTCAGTCTACGATCATGGGTAAGTCATAGTTCCTGGGTCTTGAGTCAGGTTTTGTGCTTACCTGATTTGTGAATGCGTTTGAAGAGACCAAAAGAAATACTAACGTTTCAGAATATTTGTCTTCCTAAATTGCTAGGCGAGTGGGTACTCGCGGTCGCATGTGGGTTTTTTTACACGTAAGGCTGTGAAGGAGCAATTGAATGATACAAAACAATTTTTTCCTAATCTACCTTTTGTGGAAACACTATGTGGACGGTTTAAAACGGTACCTTATATTAGTAAATTTAAACAAATTTTAGGAAAACGCCTGCAAGTACATATAGACTGAACCATGCATTTTTACACAAGCTTCGACGCAGCTTATTTATTATTACAACAGAACTAACGTCATTCCGGGTTTGAACATTGTGGTAGAATATCATTTGTTACTTGAACTTCTCTTTATTTAAAATAATCCAATCATTTTGACTGACGAACAGTCACCATTTTCAAATTTTTGAACCAAACTGCAATGCTTTTAGCAAAAACAAATGTTACTGAATCAAAATTTAGTTGGATTGCTTTTTCCCAAAGGGGTTGTTAACAAAACTATCCCATGTCTTTATGAATTTACATTTTTAATTCGATAAATTCTTCGAATGGAATGTTCCTTGTTTCTGACACATTTCCAAATGAGGAGAAAATGGATCCCCGTTAGGAAAAGTTAGATGAATGGAGTGGATTTAACTAACTTACGAAGCTCAAATATGTTAATTTCCTACGATGAGCTAGGTGGAGGGGAGGTCAAATGTTACCGTGAAGCTGTATCGGTTCCTACCTGCCTATGCAAATGTGTTGCTTTCTGACCACATTTTCAGGCAATATTTTAATTTTTCTGCTACGCGATTTTTGCGTAATTTATTATGTGGCTCATTTCGGTCGACTGGTAGAAAACTCGCTTTGTAACCCAACACACGTAAACATAAGACATTTCTACTGTGGCAGTCACTTTTACGTATATTTTCGAGTTCTTCCAGAACTTAATAGATTTCGAATTAGTTCCGATGCACTAAACAACCTACATCTTGCCAGGAGCAAATAGCTTTCTGTTGCTCCATATATGCTCAGTAACAAGTGGACGTCCAATTTTGGCACTGGAGTTTTCTGCCACCAACTTATCCCTATGAGCTTCAACATGCTCAGGTTTTGCCATTCTGATAAAAAACGTTTGTGAATGTACCAACTAGAAATGTTACACACGCACGAACTAGTAGGATACGACACATCATAGTGTTCACTTTCAGCCGTACGCCACAAAACCAGCCTCTCCTTTGTTTGTTCCCATCAGCCTGCTAGCACATGATCGGCGAACTATATTTTTACAAAGGAACTTTTATAACAGTGCCCAACTGTCTTCCATTCAGAACACATTTGCATGTTCCCGAGGGCTAATTTCCACGATATCTCTCAATCAAAATTCATCAAATAATAAGCAATTTGGCAATTTCTCTATCGAAAAGTTTCGGTCCTCCACACCATAAGGTGATCGCAGGACTCACGACAGCACATATGGGTTGAGCACTACAAAACTTTCTGAACTAACATAGCAAAGAACCATAAGCTTGAAAACGCAAACACATTTTATGCTGAAATATCTGTTTACCATTGTTGTATGCGGTTGGGGTTTCGAAAAGTGCGCACTGCATGTCTCTTTATTAGTGTTGCCCATTCGATTCGGATAAAAAATAAGAGGGTGATGCACCGGCAGTTCCGATTTCAAAAACTGAAAATTGCAACCACTTTAATACTTAAATAGAAGAACCTTCAACCCATTCTGGTTGAATGACACAAAACATTACAACTTGTAAGGTTGGTGAAATACAGTCAGTTTAAATCAAACAGCGAAACCTTTTTCAGTCAAATTGGAAGTTTTCTAATTTCCAAATGAAGTTAACTAGCGACTTTTGAAAATCTAAGGAATTAACTGCTGTTGGACTTTGAATAATCGTGTCTTTCCATGTGCCTCATTAAGTGCGATCTCGTCCTAATGTGACTTTTTTTGTGACTCAAAACGTAACTCAGGTTGGTCACCTTAACAACATGAAACTAAACATCGCCTCAGATAACAACCATGGAGTAATGGTTGATAGCTAATGAAACTCACTCGCCAATGACCGCATTTTCTTTAATTTCACAAAGTCATCTCTAAAAAAAGAAAATCATTTCAGTGTTTCACTTTTGTTGAGACTAATTATTACTACGTATAAATGCCAAGGGCGGAATTCGAACCCCGACCAGGCTTTTCTAAAGCGACCTTGTTTATGACGTTCAGATATTTTCTTTGAAATAAGAGGACCAGTTAAAGACTTTTTTCGTGCATCTACTCACCAAAAAAATCACAGCACACTGGACATCATCAGTGGTACCAGAGAGATCTGTCAGAACTTTAGTCACCAGAGGGATAATGATCTGCGTCTTTATCAACAGTTACACATTCACTGTTTCAGCAAGCGTGTAAGGATGATCAGAGACCAAAGAAGATCTGTAGTTCACATGACCATCTTAACAGCAAAGATTCCGCAAAAAGATTCCGAAAGCCTCGGAAGCGCTCAACATTCACACTCTGATCACTACACTATAGTATTCCTACAGTTCGTAATCTCTTCATCGATCGCCTTTCTAACGAACACTTTCAACTACTAGTTTTCCATTTTTGTAGTACTATAATCATCACGGTGATCAAACACAAAAAAACGTCTCACTCACTACTTTGTCATGATTGGTCGTGCTAGCTGTCTGTTGACTCTGTTGCAGGGAACTATCAGTAAAACTATCATTGAAAAAAACTCGAAAAAATTGTTATTGCCATTGCGATTAGGACTGATGTCTTGGATTTTTAACAGTCAGTGCAAGTTAGTGGCCAGAGCAGATGCACTTTGCATGAATGATGGTCTCTACGTGTACATCATCTTCTAATTTCAGACATATCAAATCACGAAACAAGTGCATGATATTAACAAAGCGATGAAGCGTTATTTTCGCTGCAAACGTTTGTTACTGTTGTTGCACGAGCTAAGTCCTGACAAAGCTCTGTACATCTTTTCAAGTACATAGAACAGACCCTTTACATAAAAATGTGAGGATGCGAATAGAACTGCACAGTAAGTCATTGCCATGGATCTGACGCATGCTAGCTAACCCAGTGGCTTCTTGTTAGCTCTATTGTGCGAGCATGCAATGTGGTTTTCCCGGCGACTTTGTTCAAAACCCTCCATATATCAGCATCTTCCGCGAGATAACTGGCACCCGAGTAAGCCAAAATCCACGTTACATAGGAATATCGATGTGGATGCACAACATCCTACGTAGGAAAAAACTAATACCAGCTGTGTACCAGGGTCAAGCATATCCTGAAATGGGTCCAACAACAGATCAAGCAAACATGTGACGTCCCGCCTAGCACAGGAACAAAGAGTTCTCAACGTCCAGCCGCATCATATTCCAAAGACGTAACACCAGTAAAATCTGGCAGCGGCATTTTTTTTTGTGCCCAACGTTTCACAACCGAGTCTTGTGTCCTGTTAAAGCTATTGCTATCCGAACATTCAAACCTTTGTTGTGTGTCCACAACTGATTTTTTGTACGGTTGTTGCTACCACGGTATTAACAGTGAATGTTACCTTTAACATTTTAGCTTTCTTTGCTGTTTCATTCGCCTTCATATATTACTATATAAAAACCTGTTGTATGTATTCATAAAGATACAACGGATGTTCTTCATACATGAATCGTGTAATACCAGCATACTGTCTTCTTTATTCAAATTCGTGAAGAGGAATGACTATTTCAAATTTGGCAGTGTGTTGTTTCTACTCACTGAAGATGTAAATGCTATTATAATGCAGTTTTGCATGCAATGAACTGTGTATGTTTGGTTGGTTATAGCCAGCGTTCTGCGCTCATCAACCCACTCGATTTCTCTTCTGAGTATGAAAACAAGGTAGAGTGATGAGAACCAAATGCATATATTTCTTCACACCTGCTTGAGCACTTGAATGAACAAGAGGCCAAGAATCACAAATAGTGAGGTATCGACAAGTGTCTTGTAAGTAATTGTCCAGATGTGATCACCTATGAGTTGTACCCAAACGTGCACCTTAGAAGTAACCCTGAGAACTGGATCACCTGCGTGGGTGTGCACTCGATCTTCAGTGTCTTGATCGAAATCACATGGAAGTCATTTTTTCGCATTGTTTCCCCCTCCATATCACTATGTACAATCTATATTTAAATGTCGTAATTTTGCACTTTATTTTTAAAGGCGCGTTCGCACGACCAAAAGTGCATGCACCTACAGACCAAAAAGATTGAAGGACATGGTATCTGCCCTTTTAAATCCACCAAATGGTTATCCAACATTATAGAGTAATCACTTCAATCCAGTTTTATCTCTCACCCTCAAAACCAGGGAAGGTTGATTACTTCATCAAACTCAAAGTCAGTCAAATACATCAGTCTGTGTAATGCTCCCTTAGAGTGTCAAAAAATCGAAGAAAACTATTTCTTACATGTCCAGTCTTCTGATCCTATGTTACACGCTCAAAATGTGCACCAAATGAATCGCTTGTAAGTTTTAATTACGATAGCATATACAAGCTAATAAAATATTTGTATGCGGAAGAATGTACAGCAGAATGCGTTGTGTTAAAATGAGGTGCACCATAATAAACCAGTAATCAAAGTAATCCCAAAACAGCGATCTGAAAACAACTCCAATATGTTGTGATCCGACTGAGATTGTAAAATTTTTACGGAAGTTATGACTACCAACCGAGTGTCATCTTAGTATTTGTGAGGACCGAAAGTCTAACTGGAAGATAAGCGTTTCTATCGTCATTCTACTGCTCTCATTCTGTTTGTCTGAAGTATTACTGGAAATACTGCGCTTCATTGGTACCGTTTGCTCTACAGAAAATATCGCCAATGTTGCAGATTTCCAATTATATATTATTCAGCGCCATAACCAGCACGGTTCACAATTCATATCCGTTATGATAGCATAATTATAGAACGGAAATCTTCATCCATCCGCCTTTGCCCAGGGGGAAGTAACAGTGGAGATGTTTGCAGATGAAAGAACACTATTCCATGACGCCATGGGGTCTAATTACCCGGATGTTTTTCACGTGGCTTGATGACAGAGGATCGGCGGAGGATGCGAAAATAAAAGAGAATGTTTGTGGTTAAGGCCTTGTTCTTGTTAATCAGCATGATTAAACTTCCGCACGTTTCGCTTGGTCCTCAATCCCCAAGGGCAGTGCGTAGTTGGGTGTCCATCCGAACCGGAAATATTGGCAAAACTTGCTCTTATGAATGACCCAAGAGCCAGATAGGATTTGCAAATCTCGTGTAAACCAACAACACAGCTAAAGACTGGAAGATTACAAAATAATGACTGTTGAACTGTTTTAACTAACACAGTAAGAGAAGAATATTGTGAATTTTAATAGTTTGTCTATTCTGGTCGACTGTTTGCACGAAATAGCTAAAAGATTGTGAGACTCCCTAGTTTTAAATTTTGGAAAAGTCTGGATTTTTCAACACGTCCTTAGTGTTATTCCACTTAACGGTTGCCCCTAACAGCCTCGAAATATGCCATGAAGTGATGAACTTTAAAAAAATTAAAACATTTTTCGAAGTGGTGGTTATCGACTTTGTCCAGTTCAGGTTGAATAGCTCGCAAGAACGGTTCACCCGACTCATTTATGGCTTAGGTTCTCTTCTGAGTTCAAGCGGAACTTAAGTTCGAACTCGACTAAAAATTTGTCGCGAAATTTCCTTTGTGTATAGGCGTGGTGTAGGGATCAGTAACGCCATCACATCTACAGGAAAGGAATAACGAGGCCGGAAAAGTTTTGGCGAACGTAGTGCACCAAACAAGCTTTGCAGGTTAAGTCTTCTCCACATCTGTCACGGAAACTGTACCCCGGGGAAAACAGTTGATTGGTTCAGGAATGCAACGCTTTAACATTGAACTACTCCTAACTCTGGGACTTGAGTATGGGGTTACAGGTATGGATCTGAGTCTCACTGCCCACGACGAGCAGAAGAAATTTGTTGGGTCTGCTGTGATTGAATGTCCTTAAGGAATTTTGGGGAAATTGACACGTTTTTCATTGTCGGTCATCTATAGGGGATCTAGGGAGTAACTTTCTTCTCAGACCAACATGTCCATGTTAGACTTTATCCAGTTCTGACATTCAAACCCAGTGGCCGCTAGAATTGGCGGTAGGTCGGTTTGAAGATCGTGTATTACTGCTCCCTCGACGGCAACGATGCTTTGTTCACTGGTAGCATTTCCGAAACGTCTCCCGAAGAGACGTCTGTAATAAAAACTTGGCAGTCTCAAAGTTCAAAAAATCACCGAAACACATTCGACGGATCAAAACCTTGGTCGCAAGTTATTTTAGAGACTTCGATATAATAAAAAAACACCCGAATTGTAAGCAAAACTATACGGAATGGTCTTACTGTTTTGATGATCGGGCACAAATACGAATTTTAGACCAGCTCATTTCTGTTTATCGTCTCCAAAAGAAATAAATGGAATGATTACAAAATCGCCTTTGAATTTTGGACTTTAGCGCTACCAGGTAGGTTTTTATGCCGAACCTCGAAAACATGGTAGATTACTGGAATTCCTTAGCACCCCACTGACATGTGGTCAGATGACAGCAACAGAGTAACTACGTCCCTCAAATGAGGTTGTCTGACTGAAAAGGGATGTTAGGGGAAAGGTCATTACTCCTACGTGACTAACAGGGACTGCGACATTACCTACTAAACACAGACTTTCAGGCAGCACTCATCCATCAGCTGATAATCTCGTGTTTCAGTTATATACTTCGCGAATTTTTCTCTGGAATGATCATACAATAATAACATATTATTACTAACATACAGTAGTATATTAACATACGAATAATACTGAAAATCAGGAGTTACGATCGGTCTTCAAACAAATTTTGCATGCAGATGAGTTGTGAATGTCTCTCGTCCTTCAACTATTGGTTCTATTTGGTTTCCGTTGCAACTACTTGGCTTTTACATTCTCCACCTAAACGACCATTTCACTCGCATTTACTCCAGTTATCGGCTGGATGAAGCTGAGTCTGTGACAACAGATATCTAGACTTTTTCTTAACTAGTTGGTGGCAGCAGTGACGTAAAGTAGGATTGTGACACATCGTCGTACCAGAAACCGGCTTCTTTGGTCGCAAAACACGTCATGCGAACATGTCACCTGGTTGACCCTATCAGACCATATATTGTGTTGTTACGTTACGGAGCACTACCACGATAACATTGCCGTTCAACGGACACCATGTGAACCTCTGCGTGAAGAAGACTCCAACACAATCCGTGTTAATTCCGTAACACTTTTCTCTGTTTTTGTCTCTCATACGGATAACGCAATCGGCGAACAACACTTGTTCTGGTTCCACACGCCGATCATAAATGTCGGCTATTTTGTTTGAAAATGACTATACTAAATGGACTGTCAGTATCTCGTAATAGTTCTGTTCATGTCACAGTGTCTATGTAATTTATGATTATTGACATGAACACTAATACAAACCATAAAGTTGCTTTTTGATTATTGAACATTGTGAATCCCATCTACAAAACGTTAGTCTCACTTTGCTTGAAAGAGTTTTCAAGTCACAGAAAAACTACAACACATTCTTGTGATTACAAAAGTATGGTGTTCGGTGGGTGTTGATTATCTTCTTACGGCTGTGTGAAACGATCGAATTTGTAGATGACTTCACCTGCCGCCAGTACTGTAGTATAAGTGTTCCAATCACACTTCAAAGACTTTATTTTGTTATGTACAAGAAATTGATTTTGAGCTTCAGAGACACATACAAACAGATAAACGAGATTGCCATCTGCAGTCCTTCAATTCGAACACCGGCGGATGTCTCCTGAATGAATGGGCGGTCAGTCTCAGAAAATATGGCCAGAGGCTTAATGTATAAGTGATTCTTTAATAATATTTTGATTTTGTGGGGCAACAGTAATTTTGGTTTGTTTTACAATCATCCTAAGAATAGGCATCCCAGCCTATTTTTATCTTATAAATTTGGATCGAACAACATTTGAGTGGTTTTTTTGTCCTCACTATCACACGTTCGGACGGTACCTTGTATCGTCCAGTCAATCAACATGGGTTGGTCAATATTTTCAATCTTGTTGCAAATGTGGTTTGGTAAAAACCCTTCTCCTAGACCAAACGGCTACCCCAAGAAAACTACCGAGGTACGTATCAAAGTGAGCAGGGGCAATGAACTCACTCAGACGCCTGAAAGAATGATGTATTCCATCCAGCTGACCATATGATATGCAAACTGGAGTCTGCCCTATTTCGAATATATGCGGCTGCATAGTTGCGCTTAGCCCAAACAGGTGAAGGACCGGCTCATCATAATTGTGAACTCAGTTCATCAGGTTGTTCTTTTCTATTTTGTGCACCAGTAAACTTGCAGCTACAGTGACGTTTGTACAGGTAGAACATATCTACAACCACCACAGCGAGTCGCGGAACACATCCGAAAATGACTGAAATAGTTGGTTAGCCAGCACTCTCGACTTCATGAACTAAATGCTCGAAATCCGGCGTCATCGATCACTAAACACCTCTTGACCACATATCACTAATTTAACGCATTCAAGATGCTGTTACTCAATCGGAAACCAAAAGGTATTTGCACTTTGCAAATCAGTGATAATCCGAACTATCAGCGGGTGTTGTGTGTCCAGTGTCTGAGTCAACTTATCGGGTTGCCGTGACCCTTGGTGACACTTGGTGTTCTTGTCAGTAGGTTTAGTTACTGCTGTCTATTTGTTTCGTACGCACAAAATGTATGATTTAAGTTGGCGACTGATAATGCTGAACGGAATATTAACATATCGCAAAGTGTCTCTTTTTGTTTCGAAGTTGTTAAGGGGAATTCATTGTTTCACGTTTTTCTCTCACACTTTGAGAATGTAGAAATAACGTGAAACGCTAGCCAATTTTGTCAAAATCTAGTCCATTAGAAGATGGGCGTAGGATAGATTCTTTTGAAAATCCTCAGAAAGCTGACAATGTTATCGGTGACCATGCTCCTGACTGGATGACTGTTTCGATAGTTTCAGATATTTGACAGGGACCTTTGAAGCTACACATGCTCTATGCGAAGGCGCCCTAAGACTGTTACTGACTCAGAAAAACGGGGACGACAAGAATAGCAACTACCATGAACTACGTGATGCTGGTAATAACGTTGAATTCGGTAGCCGAATGGGGATGAGGTTCGGATGTGAAATACCTTACAATGTTTGTGTATTAGACTACATATTTTCGCTTGCAATCAAGGCAACACATACAGCGCGTTTGATTTCAGGGCGTGGGTTTGCGTGCTAGCTGGGAGGGTTTCAGTTTGTTCCCTAAGTCATTAGGATATTGGCAAACATCTCAACCATGTTACGTTCTCCCTTCCAACAATTTAAGACACCAATTTGTGAAACTCTAGGATTTGACAACCGACAGGAAATGGACATCAGCATGTGCCGTACTGGCTAGACTTCGCAAATAGTGAACCTTTTCTTTACAACAGTATTTCTATTAATTTGGACAGTTTGCCAAACTATTAACTAGATTTCTATATGTTAACTGGACACTAAGAACTTATAATCACAAAGACCGCAACCTCTTTGATTGCAGGTACAGGTGTTTATTCAGGTGAACTTCTACCAGAGAACAAAGATATGTAATTACCACGAATGACTTCTCAACATATACCTTTTCGCAGCCCTTAATCCGTCTTCTGTATCAGGTAACAGTATTTTAATGAATTATCAAGGAACCGTTAAATTAATGTATCGAACAGGTTTATATCGTAAGATTACGTGCTCAGTAACTCAAATTGTTCATAAATAAATCATCTATTTGCGGATGGAAATAGTACAAATGTTGAGATGCTGGCTGGGCAGCTGACGTGAAGCCTGGAATCATCAGCCTACATTTTAAATGAACTAGGTCCATCATCCACTGAGTGCAAAACAACAAATTGCCTCCCACACTACAGGGATAATGCTCAGCTTGAAGAGTAATCATCCGCCCATTAGTAAGTCAGATTGACAAGCAAGACTGTTGCATACTTGGAATGGTTGCTTCCGCGCACTTCTTCGGGCGCTGGGTAAGTGATAGGTAAACAGAGAACGACAATTTTCTGAGATGCACAGTAAGTAATCTACTGTTGTTATATGCTGTCAAAAACAAACGTCGGCAATTCTTATCCAAAGTCATCTTGACAGCGGACAATGTTACTAATGACCTTACCTTGCAAATGCATTAATATGGATTATGAGGGAGCGTTAGTCAATCAGTCAATCAAAGCCTGCTTAAATACACAGGGGTAGCTGGTCCAACTATCTGTGTGTAAGGCGTACCATCAAAAGAACCGTACGGAGACATACACACATACATATCTTCACAAGCAAACACACGAAATATGCTATCAATTTCTTCAAATTAGATTTTACACTTAAGTGAACATAAATCTGCACTTGTTATCCCCATCTATGCTTGGGTGCACATTACGCATTATTGCACTAACCCGGAGGCAATCTTATCCGTCTCTTCTGTTCACATATGAAGATTGAGTTTGTGGAAAGACTTAACCTGGCCTTGGGAAATGTTAGTAGATCAACAATGCATTGAATGTCTGCGGTAAATAACTTCCCTCTCCCTCTGTACACATACGATGTACAGATAATAAAAGGCTTAAATTCGATAAAAAAAGAGGCACTGAGTGGCTAATACATGATTGGGGCAGACGTCTGTTTCACTCGGACGGAAAGCCGACAGATTACCAGAGAAATAGAAGGAAAAAGGAACTATCGCTTTGCATTCGTGATTCAGACGGTCGGAAGAGAAACCGGATATATTTGGGACTTTTCGAAAAATAAACAGAATTTATTTATGATTAAATCATTTTAATTTTCACTCACAAGCAAATGTGGTTGAACATCGACATATGCTAATCTAAGCCCGCCCAATCTAAGATTAATCGAGCAGTGGTCAATATGCCTATATCATGAAGGCAGGATCAGAGTTAAAATCTTGGAAATGCTACAATCGTGCACTACTAACAGGTTCTAAAGAGATCACAATTCAAATATAGTGCTTTATTCAAAATGGGCTGTCTGAAACGTCTTTGGAGCTGTAACAGGTGTGAGCAACTGTGAGTAATGTTCAACCTATACCAGCCAAAATCTCCTGCTTCTTATCAGTTCCTTTATCGTTTACTTATTGGTCAAAGAGCATTTTACCAATAACGATGGAATAGGTACATAGCTAGGTGTTAACAGTTTGTTCACTCTCATCAGTCACGAACGTAAAACAGTAGAATATACAGGAGATGCGGGTAGTAACAACAATAGAATCAGTCAGCGATTGGGTTTACGTAAAACAAGGACTGTTACCAGTTCCAGGACAGACGAACTGCTTGAGTAAACATTTAAAACTAATTCCGTTTATTCTTAAGTTAATCGGAATTAATCTTGTTTGATACTGAAGGCCACCTTGTGTTTGTTGCTTTTCACTTCGTCATTTATGATACGTTCTGTGTTAAGATTAATGAGATAGCCCACTTTCTTGTACGTTCCTGAATATGTTACCTAGGGTGGGCAACTTTCCTGTATAAACACCTTGAGTAATCGCCAATCAAATTACTTAGAGGCTTAAGTTCATTAAGACAACTAAGTCAAAACAAAAACAAAAACGGTTGCCAGGAAGTCATAAGAACATTTAAGATGGTCTTTACTGAAGACACTTCTTGTCTTGTTTGAAAACTATGAAACAACGTTTGGATATGTGAATCACAGCTGACATGGCTCATGTTATTTCACCGGTGTATCAGAGCACTTCTTAATACGCCTGCTGAGCGGGAGGTTTTTGGCTTGTTGTTGTGTTTGTCAAATCACTACTTACGGAGAGTTCACGAGTACGGTTGAGCCTTGGACCAAATGCAGGCTACTCCAAGACATCAGTAACGCGGCATATTGGACAAACTTTTCGTGTTTGCTGCCACGATATCCTCTTTGAAAAATTAGAGTTAAGTACAGTAGTGACCATGTGTTACTGCAGGCTGCCACAGTTATACACTTATGCAAGATTCATTTGAGTCAGTTACTAAAACCTAACCCCAAAACCAACACCGAACTTAACCACTGACCCATGGGATGAAAACTTGTGCAACATTTCCGAAGATCGAACTAGTATTGATTTCGTTCACCCTGCCCTTCAAATTTGCGTAGTGTATCTCCGTAAACACCCCCACGCTAACCACTGTCAAATTTTGTGCCCGCTAGGAAACAAGACGCAAAACGAAATAAACGTGCTTTGTGAGCTGTCTCGTTTATGTAAATTGTACACTATTAAGATTCAATCACAGCCTCCGCATTCATCAAAACAGATCAACAAGCTCCTTTCGAAAAGAGGTGCTAGACTTAGGTTTCGCTCTCGTTAGACCTAGTAAGCAGTTCACTTTCATGACATGACCTGGATGGTGACTCTGATTAGGTCATCATGAGGTAATCCTGTTGACCATTGCACAACAAAACTGACTTATCATATACAAACACAGCCACACTCTCTTACATGTAACGCTCAGATTGCCCGGTCGCTTTAAGAAAAGACACGACAACTATCATGGCAGCTTCACTTAGTGACAACAGGATTAGAGCTTCTCAGCAAGTTGCGAACACAGGGCTAATTAAACGTACTGTTGACTTACTGACAAGTGTTGAGTATCAGTAGATTTAGCTGATATAAACTATAAACCCGTCTCAGTTGAGCGCAGCTTTTGTGGTCAGACGGACGTTTTGGTTGAATGCAAAAGCTACATCCAAAGTTGAATGGTATGCAATTCATATTAATGAACACCGTTAACCGTTGGTGGCGTGCGGATTTGTCGAAAAATATTTTTACTATGTGGCTGTTACATGACAGTTAATCTTGTCAGGATTAGTAGCAAGTCAGAAACCCTTAGATGACTTTCTTAGGAGGTAGTTTTCATACTACCGTTCATTATACCCCCCCCCATACAAGAGCCATAAGCATTACATACGTATATTGTGGTCGCATGTATTTTGATTTTGACCTACTTGTTCAAAACAATTTTACTATGGATTAGTTTTGCACAATTTGCCGAGTTTGGGTAACAGTACGCAATGAGTTGCCTTTGTGGTTGATACTGCGAGAATACTGGCATGAAAATGCAGTACCATCGTTGTTTTGTGACGGTCTTCAGCAGTGTGAAATGTGTTCATCTGGGTACTTAATGAAGAGGATACAAGTGAACGGATATTTCTGAAACTAATCCTTCGGTCAATTAAAGTAAACCCAGGTGTAGTAAAATTGGGTATAGAGATCGCTCGAATGGGTTAGTGGTTGGTTGAATTGGGTTGGATTGACAGGTTTGTTTTCTCTGCTCGTCCAAGAACTGAATCCTTGCATGAGGACAAAATGGACGCAACATCTGAAGAAACCGCTTCTAATAGCATGTTGATAACTCAGATCGTCTGACCGTAATAGCTTCGAAGGTGCAGAGCATTTTCATTCGGACTGTCTTGGAAGAATGGAGCGGTACATGTTAAACTATTGACAGGTTTGATCAATTTTCACTTCTGACCGATGACGACTAGGGTTTTGTCACTAACCTACGCACATGATTGGTGGTCTCGGATTCAGTGTGAGGGTTGTTAGGAGTTTCGTCCGATATATTTTGTTTTACAAGAATCAACAAGGTGCACACGAGCAATCAGTGTCTGTGGTTTGTCTTTAGTATAGAACCGGGCAAAGGGGCTTGTGATAAAATAACTAAGCGACGGGTCTGGATGGGTCGGGACAACTTTATTCAGTTATATCGTGCACTTTCCCCATCACTCAAATATAACAGTCGCATGACCTCAAAAACAATGATTCACATTACCGTTATCTTCTTTGTCTCAGTTTCCACAAAAGTCCACACACATTCACATAAGGACAGGCGATAGCACAGGCTTTTGGAGACATGCGAGCGCATGCTTTCTGAGGTCGGATACGCCGCTCATGGCTACTTATCTGTTTACCTCTCATTACGCATGATCACACTGTTACGACAAGCTAATGTAAAAGGTGGTGGGGGTTGATTGGGTGTGGGAATGATGGGACTCGTACGGAATGGATGTTCCCGTGTTTTCTTCACTCTGTCCTTCCTTCCCTCTTCCCTGCTTCCTTCACTTCCACCCCTCGATGTTGTTCTTGTTTTTTGTTGACTTCTATCTAAGCCCGTTTGTGAGCAAATAACTTTGTTCCGTAGGAAGTTACAGAAAAACTGTTCCGAACCGAACGACCTCCGTGAGATAAGCATGTACTGAATGTTAAACTGTAAACTGTGCTGTTTGGAGCATTTACACACCTTTAATTATAAAGTTGACCGCAGGTTATAGGGAGGGCAACTAACCGAACGTCACTGAAGATAAAGGATGACCTTTGCAAACGGCTAGTCCCCGTGACCGCCACCGAAGTGGCGAACGGCTGTTTCAACATAATTGGGCCTCACCAGTACCAGGCACGGTTACCGGGGTTGCACGAAGGTATGTGTATTAGTTAGCCTTTGTGTTAGCCTTTGCGCTTCCTTTTGCTCATGGGCTGAAGTCAATCAGCCGTTTTGTGGTTGGCCTGCAATCAAGCAAGCATCCACCGCAGCCCCGGAATGTGGTGGCTTTTTCCTCGATTGCAGGCCAACCAGAAAACGGCTGATCGATTTCAGCCTATGAGTAAAAGGAAGCGCAACTTCTAACGCAATTAATAAAGAAGATAGTAGGGGGTGCACTAGTGAGATGTGTAATTCACGATTCCAATACAACCGCTCATGGATGTACTCACTGATTGAACTGCTTCGAGTTCTAGGAATGTTATTCGGCTTGCCGATGGATGTGGCTTAACGAATTGCTCTCGCTGATGTAATTTCTCAGATCAATTGCGGTTGTAGTGACGTCTATAACAGCAGAACAGAGCAATGCCTATGCTAAATAATGGCTGAACATATGCATGCAATATCGCATAGGCCAATGGTAACAGAATGAGTGAACCGAAATCCTGTGTCGTTCGTTTTAAGGTCCATCATGGGAACAGGTGACACTGTTAACCCCATCAGCCCATCTCAGCTCACATTTGTAACAGGTTTCAAATGATGTGTATCGTAAACCATAGTTTAATATCAACAGTCATATGGGACGGTTTCATATAATTAGTGGTTCATCATGCAGTCAATGCTTCTCCAATTTGTGTTTGGTGAGCCGTGACTGCTGTATTGTTTTCTTTTTGGGATTGTGTAAATTTCAGTCTCGAAAACTGTTTCAGATTTGGCTCTAGGAAGTTTATTTTTCTCCCACCACTGCGAATTAATTCGAACCTCGTTTGAATTTTACACTGACGGTTGTTGAACAGTTTGGAAGTTATTTTCAAGAGGAATATTGCATACGGTGCTCGTTGTTCTTCGGTTCTCTGGATTATACACCGTCAGCGTGACCGAATCTAAAAAATCGGATTCGGACCGACAGTGGTTTGATTGACAGTTTTAGTGATTATTATTGGAAAGCGGCTTGACTTAATTCACTCAACAGCTGCACAAACAACATGGCGTTTGATACCAAACTGTCGACGGAGATCCACTCAGTTTCTCAGTCTCTTAACATCACTTCCAAATCGACAGTTTCCCCTCATACTGGCGTTTCGACAGTCCTGCTTACTGTGAAATTGGTATCGTTCTTCACGTCAGAGCTGTTCGTTTTTGAACAAAGGCCAGATGATTACAGGCTAGCCAAATTTGAAGCCACTTACTTCAATAAGTTTGATTTCGATATTCATTTATCAGGTTAGTTGAACTGTCACAAACATGCTTATTTGATCGTTCTGGGTGGAAACGTCAAGAGACAATGGTTCAGAAAAGCAAGAAATCTTTGTGCGGTTTGACCGTACGGTTTCCAATTGCGTAACCTAATCGCTGTTGCTTCCACTGATATCAGGCAAAGACATTTGACGATTAAACTAACTGAGTGAGGTGTACCTGCCTATCTCATGTTTCGTTTGCACGAATCGAACTCACATGATCACTTTTCACAAGTGAGTGTTGCGGAGCGTTGCTCTACGATAGTTTATTTGTGCTTAATCCGAGACGAAGGTTGCAGTGGTCATTAAGGTTGCCTGGTGAAAGAGCGTTCGTAATGAACTATAACAAACGAGAAAAGTGAATGTGGTACTCTATTTTTAAAGTGACCCCCTGGATAATCCATGTGAAGGCAAAAGGTCCAATCCAATTTGAGTCGGGTTTTCTAACGTTCGTTTCCCGCCTGCTGTTTGCATTCTCGTTTCGGTTCCTAAACTTTCGAAATTATCTATGTAAAAAACACTTCTGTGATTCGATCTTATCAATTAGTTAACAAGATAGTTTCTACAGACAAGTTCAACTGAGCAGTGACTTCATAATACTTAATAGCGTTTTCACTACGCATAATGTGTCACTCTGCGCGAACATATTTTGATAGAAGAATAATTTGACTGCTAGCAAACCAGCAAACTATTGACAGTTAGGTTGCTACAAGCAGTTCATTGGGCGTCCGAAGAAGAGTTGGGTCATCACACCAACTCAGCAGTGACAAACGGAGGTTACCAGTGAGTAGCCGGGGATTTGGGTAATTTCACATTTGACTGCAGTCCTCACATCCTGAAACTAACCATATTCCTGACCAGTCATTTATCTAAAATATCTTTTAGCAGGTTCAGTGAAATCGAGGATTTTGACCTCTCTCGGAAGTCCTAATCACAGGGTTATCGACTAATGTTAACGGACGGTAACTGTCTTCTATCGAGACGATTAGGTAACTAGGTCAATACTCACAAACGAAAGCGTTTCAGAGATCAGATGCTATAATTTGGCCGTGCCTAGATTGAGGTCAGTGGTCAAGACGGTTGCCTCATGAAAGCTTGGTCGGAGTTTTAGTCCCGGTTATAACAAGGATATTCACTACTGACGAGCTCTAATGAGACCGAAAACGGAGTCTATTGTATTGTTCGAAATAGGTTGGCTAGAATATCCATACGAATGCGAAGGCTGTGGTCAAATATGAGTGGTGGTTAACTTGAACTAGAGGTTTCCCAACTAATTACAGTTTTGACGGCACGGCAACTTTGCTACCAGATGAACCGATTGTGGTTAGGCGCTGTGATTCTCAACTTTTCTTCACGATTATACTCAAAACATGCAGACCCCTCTTTCTTTCATCCAAACCGTTATGGCCTTTATACTAACGATGAGTAAGGTATGCCTACTTGATCGCCAAAAATTCATTCAGTCTTATTCACAAAGTTTTACCAATCTCCATCACATTCTGGCTACCCGCTCGATTTTCAACAGTCTATTGTCACTAGGTAATTTTTCCTCTCCTTCACTTTCCGACAGTCACACACCACACACTTGACCTCCGGATTTCAGTCAGGTAGGTATTTCGAGGGAAACTTCCACTCGAATCTGTCAAGTGAAAAAACACGGCACATATTCCACTTCAAATTTGCATAATCAAGGTTACATTGGGCAAAGCTTTGGACCGAACTGGCAAATCAGCGGAAACAAAAGGGGGAAACTATTTTATACACCGGTCCTCTGGGCTTATGTCTGACAGCGCTCTGCTTATTCTTCTCAACACCCCTCTGTAGTCTGGTTGACCACCTCCCCAATTCGGGCATTTCAAACCAAACGGAAAGTAAACACATTCATCATATTAAAAAAAAATAAACAAGAGCATTCGGGCGTTCGCGCAAACATTGTCACAAACATCCTGACCTCCATCAGAGTTCCCCGCCGTTCAAGGTCACTTAGAACGCGACACTTCAATGTGAGGTGAGTCGTAATCAAACACACATTAGTTAGAGAATTTTTACTCCAACTGGTTTCGTATCGATCATGTGTAATGAGCACGTTACAGAATAACTGCTGTCTCAACCAAGGGTCTTCTCTAAACTTAGGAGGTTTCTATGTCTTCTCTCAAAAGTTTGCTTTGTTTTTAAGTTAAAACTTATGCTAGGTTTTATATCCGTGCCGGTCACAATACTGCCCAAACATTAATCTTATGGATCACTGATGGCATGAACATTGTGTGTACTCAAAATGTTTTACTCGAAATGCACGGCAGCTATCATGAAAAAGAAAGGTAACACTTGCTGTGTGAATTTCTTTTTGTAATTTGTGATAGACGTGAACAGTGTAAATGGCATTCTGCATTTCTGTAGGTTTGAACTCCAACCGACGTGTCACAGAGGTGTGCATAAACACTACATATGATATACTAGAACTTATATCGTTTCGGCTAAACCAAACGGCTATCTATCCTTAACAAAGTCAGAGTTCACAATTGCAGTATTTTGCGATGGTTTGCGCCCATATTACAGAGAGTAGAAGGACATAATGGGTTAACCTTCAACGTTTCTCCATCAGATTCGTAGATTCACTAGCGTGAAACATGATTTAGACGGTTTCCTGATTTTGGTTAGTCCATTTCGTGTCACATCTTTGACCCGGTGTAGTCTTGACAAGTATGAACAGTAAAACGTCCTACAGTAAATATAAATCAAACTGAAAGATTACAAGTTTCAACGACGCACATGACGAGTATTCATTCTCCGTACTTTATAACGGGTGAATCTCTTTTGTCTGTTGCGTACACTCCTTTTCTAATTCCTGGCTTCTTGTGGTTATCTGTACTGGCAGTTTTGAAGTTAATTTTCTACACACCAATCAAAGAAGGTACAACGTAACAATCACCAATTATCTCTTTTATTGTGATTACCTAACGACCAAGTTTACTTGATTTGTCCTCTACTGATCAAATAAAGGAAGTCTAAGCAGACACAGCACACAGTTATGGAATTGGACGAAAAATTTTTCCCCTAGTGCTCAAATTGAGTCCTCAGTTTGATGTGACTGCATTCACCTTTTGGGAATGCACATAGGATTATTTTGGTGCCATGCCATTTTTTACAGTAAAGGCAAGCCAAGATAACTTGTTTGCCTGAACAAAGAACGCTATTTAAACAAAGTCGAGCTTCGAAGCAGGATCACAGAAGTCTATTTAGTCTCCAGGATGTCGTATTTTTATACTTATGACGAACATAAGTGGAGTAGTAAACCGACTCAGTCGATTAGTGTTGACCCCTGACGAGTTTTCCGGATGGAGTTGAAAATCATAAGTGAGGCAGTGAAATACGAACAATCATGCATGTGCACAACTGTTGCATGATTTGTGACAAGTACAATTCTCTGTTAATTAAATTCTGCGAAACCGACCTGGAGAGCGATAAGAAACCCGTGTAGGTTGGAACAAGTTAAGACGTTAGAGAAACAATTGATTTATGTTATCAAAGGCGTTCAAAAACGCCACCATTCTGAGTCTCACATCCCACTTATAGGCTAGCAATTAACAAAATATTATTCCGGCCTATCTTTGTTTAAGCCGTGTACTCGTGTTCAACGAATCACTGTTTGGTCTTCGTCAAACAGGTCCCTCACTCTTCTCAATCAGCATGTGTGTGGAAATGTGCAAACGACTGTGACCAAAGAGTCAAATAGTCTCTGAAGTTTAAGAATGCGCTCTGTTTCGAACAGGGATAAATATGCTAACGACACAAAATATTAGACCTCTGAGTGCGTGCATCCTCTATAAGCTAACACACAACGAACTTCCAGACCTGGTTAGCTGACCAGATTGCAAACAAAATCAAAGTGTTTATCCACTCGATATTATCAGTATAATCAACTACGGTCCAATAGCACACTTCCCGTGTCAACTATTCTCACGAATGTGGAGTAAAGTATTCAGGGTTTCATGATAGCATGTGAATTTGTTAAACTTTCTTGTTTTAGGGTGAAAACTGAGATCCTAATCGAATCATGTTGGCTAATTTGATTTGTAAATCTTCAATTAGATATCCTCTAACAAATCGACAACGCATCTGCTAAAAGTCACCACCACTGAGAGATAAGGTAGATAGCTGCCAAACAGAAACGATTTGGGAATTTCCTGTCGGATGTCAGAAAACCACCGGGTGCGATGTGGTCAACACGGTGAAGTGATGAGTGATTTGGGCCTACATAATAGGCGTTCAACACACTATTCGCAAACACATGGCTTCAATGCAGACAGCATAAATGCTTGAGAGGGCAGATTCGTATTTTACATGTGCAAATTGTGAATGAATTGCTGTAACTTAGCACAGATGTTTCCGTCACTCCTATTAGATATGTGGCAGAGTTAGGCGAACATAGCTGGTCTATACTCGAGTCTTGGAACAGTACACGCAGTCTTTATGAGTGTAGCGCCATGTCCCCGTGTGAGAAGGGTAAGGGAATTTGGTGCCACTATTAAGGGACAAACGAACGAAAGTTGTGGACTTATCTAAATCAACGTGGTCGTTATAGGTTCTAATCAACTTCAGTCTATCTGTTACTGTTGAAATGTCATTCGCAAAGGTCAGACACCTCATGCACTAGAGTGGTTCGTAGCCCACGGGGTTGACTGTTCCGTCGATTTCTCAAAAGAATTGTGTAGCTGTCCTTCTTAAAAAGAAGAAACAGCGAAAGTTTGGCTGGTGGAAACTTTCACACCACACTAACTCACAAGGAGAAACATTAACTGCAGTTACCGAGGTGTTGCATGGTCTCTCAGACCCCAAGCTTTCACCGAGCGTGCTGTGGCCACCATAACGGGGGATGGCATCCGCGCATGCCCTTGCCTGCATGTCACCTGTCTACCCGTGCACGCATGTGTCCAGCTCTCCCTCCCCCCCTAGCCCGGAACGATCCAATCGTGCTACCCCCACAATCGATTGGGTGACTGCTTGTCTCATCTATGCCCTATCGTTAATATAATTCATTCTCTCGTGCTAGATAATGCTAAGCGCTATTGCCGTCGCGTGTTCTCATTCTACTCTGGGCTGACTGTATCAGAGCTCGCAGTTTAACGTGTTCTAGATTGTAACACGAGGCAACCTCTCTAATCGCCTAACAAGCCGGTATTCGACGAAAAGCCTACTCTGTCAACGTATCACTTGCTATCGCATCGGATATGGCAGAGATGCGGAGAGCCATTGATACGCGAAACGGAAAGTTTACAAGTGAAGATGGGTTACCAAAGGAACTTTTAAGGCATAGTGGCCAAGTTTTGGAATGTTCGCTGCTACAGTTGGTTCACACCCATCTGAGTGCAGAAAGTGATCCCTCAAGAGTCCGGAGAAGTTGCTTGTATACAGATAATGGGGGCCAAAAATTCACCAAACATCAGTCTGTTGAGCAGCACTGAGAAGGTTCTGGCAAGAATTATGCTCAACCGACGAAATGCCGAAGTTTTGAATAATATTTCCGAAGAGTAATGTGGGCCTCGGACGAGTTTCCGATATAGTGTTCGCTGCTCGGCAAATTCCGGAGAAATGCCTTCAACGCAATCAGCCGCTGTACGCTCTGCTTGTAGCTTTCACTAAAGTTTACGATTCTATGTGGCGCAAAGCATTGGGGAAGTTGATTAGTCAGTTCTGATATCCAGGTAAAATGGTCAATTTATTTTAATAGACATTTAGGTATGAAATAAAAGCCGTAATCTTGTAGATCAATCTCTGATGATTTTAACGTTCTCATTGGTGTACAGCAGGGATGCGCTTAACTCATGACCCGATTTACTTTATATTTGACCTCAATGCTAACAGTAGCTCTTCAGAATTCTGAGGACGTGTTCAAATTGAATAGCGCATGGTTGGCCGATTGATAAATAATTTTGGTTTCAGCGAACAGAACTGTTTTCGATAAATTCTCATCTTAGGCTGGTACGTCAGCCGGATTTGTGTGTACAAAAACAGTTCGTTCACGCCCTGGGATTACCGTGGCCAAACACCTGCAGTCAACCCATGCGACAATTTGATCCCGTCCCCCCCCAACTCACCCCAATTAACACTGACTTCCCAAAACCTACCTTCCTTGTGATCATAACCACAACGAAGTCGTGTTTGTGTTTTACCCAATCGCTTTACCCTCCTACTATTTTTGATCAATAATTTTCCTTACAGTTTCTTGATTTGATATATAATTGTACCAGCCTAAGATGAGAATTTATCGAAAACAGTTCTGTTCGCTGAAACCAAAATTGTTCTCAATGATTTCTACGGGGATTTTCAATTATTCGATTGATAAATACCCAACGTGATAACGCCACAAGTCAGATACATAGTTCATTACCGCACATGCCGCTGTACGCAGATCACTGTGTGCTGTTCTCACACTGCGAAGAAAAAGTTCAATAACTGGGCGCTCGTTTTACGATGCGGCATTCAAATTTAGTTTGGATATCAACACACAATACATTTCCTTCTGTCCAACACTATCCGGGCGGTAGTGTTGTACCTACACCTAGAATCCACATCAATAAAGACATCGAGAAATTTTTATACCTAAGTAGCAATCTGTTAACAAATCTGACTGTGGACCGCGAGTTGTAAACTCGTGTAATTAAACAAGCACTACTGTCGAACGTCATGAACGAGGTGTCTGGGAAAGCCGCATCCTGAAGATGGAAACACAGCTACTTGTCTACCGCTCAGTGGTACTGTCTATGCTGCTGTTTGGCAGTGAAACATTGTATCAGCGGAACGTGCATTATGTGAGTCACTTCCATCTACAATGTTCAAGACGCAGCTTTAGTATTCGGTGGTAGGACACAGTTCCGAACACTGAGGTACTTCGGCGAGTGGACGCGAACAGACTGAGAGTCATGTTGTTGCTCGGTCAGTTCCGTTGGTTAGAGTACGTCCTCAGATCGGCCGACGAACGGATTCCAAAGTAGTTGTTGTACAGACAACTATAAGCAGGTAGACAAAATCCTGGTGACCAGAAGCTGCGATACCCGGACGTCGTCTAAAAAAGTCCTTCTCGTTTTATTAGAAGGTTACCTCTTAGAGTCACGTTTAACCTATCCGTTTACATGTTGGGTTGCTAACTATAATACTTTGTAAGTAGTACCGGTAGAAACACAGCTCCTAAATAACATCATAAGGGTGTGCAAACAAATTATAGTGTAAATAGTGACCAAATAAAGCAAATGCACTTACAGCAGGGATTCGGACAAAGTACGGAGATGGAATCCGTGGATGTCTTAGTGGAGTCTTAGGGGGAATCCTGAAGATCTCGACGTAGTGATCCACAGGACGAAAACATTACTTAATTCACAGAGCACAGCAGTTTGGTCTGATCACCGGTATGCAAGAGGCCCAGGCAAGTTTTATTCACATGGGTGGACGGTCTCGAAATAGTGTTACCCGGAAAGAAAACACTTGTATATTGCGTCCAAGGTAGGGTACGTGCGTATTTTACTTGCGTTTGTGTGCGTAAAGTTGGCTGCAGTAGTGTTGACAAACTGTGAGTCGTTTGGAGCCAACGTGGATGCGTCCACCTGAGGACCGCGCAGTGGCGGGTGTATGGCGTTACATTTTAGTCATATCCCACACAGAGCCGGTCTAGACAAATGATCTCGACCACGCCACTTTGCAGACAGTCTGGAGGAATACGACCGGGACAATCGTCCGGAGGTTCAGTGAGTAACGACCGTTCGTTAATGAATTGAACGGGACGGTACGCAAAGGAACCACATGTGCTATAGATCGTGGTAGCTTGACTTTGCAGCGCTTTAATGAATGCGGTCGGGAAAGTGCTGGCCGTTTTAGATTGTCGGGTCGTTAACGTATTCACAGTAAACCACTAACAAACAGCCGACGAGTGCGTTTAATGCAAATAAGTTTTCTCATATCTGCCTTATCGTTCGTATCAACCAACGCCCGTCATCGCTTGCTAAAACACCCGATCTCATCACCAGAAACCCAGATCATAGTGGTTCTCACTAACAATGTGACAAAAAATTGTTTTCGGTAATTCTTTCACAAGCCAATACATGCACATAAGTTTCAGCAAGATGTGTCATGAGACAAACCGCAAAAAGAACAAGTGATTGTTCACGGCTGACAATAAAGGCAACTACTAGACTGCAGACCTGGATCAGACGTTGAGTGGATGTTGCGTCACACAGTCATGCCCAAATGTCTGTGTGCGATTAGAAGAGGTGTGACTAGCCACGGGGGTTGCAAGGACTGAACAAATTTCTTTTGAGAACGTAAGTTAGATTTGCGTAATCTGATTGCAATCGATTCGACGGTCGCCAGAATCTGCTGAGGGACTGTTCTGGGTTGAGTGTTAGAAACTCTGCAGACAACCCGGAGTGCTTTGGTGACGTCTATGTGATGGTTGGTATTGACAAGATGCGTAATAGATTTACGATAATTGGCTCCGATCTAAGCTGGCTGATGTTCCCCGACCCCTTCTGACAAATCCCTAGTCGTATTACCTACATATTCTGCAGTATAACAGCAGCATGGAAATGTATACACAAGCATTGATCATGGACTGGTGGCTCTTCTTTAGGGTTCAGTCTTGACATCGGCACTGTTGTGAGCCAATTTCTTAAGGCTGTCGTTGGAAAGGTACGTCTAACCGATGGGCAGATGCAACAGTTAAAACAATATACTACGATAACCCTTTTAAACGGAAGTTTTGAAAGCAACGTTTTCGTTTCCACTGTGCTCATTACCTTATAGGGAATTTGGGCTTTCACATTTGAAATGATGAATTCCTCCGGATAGCCGTTTTCTCTTAAAAGGTTTTTAACCGTCTTCAGTTCTTTCTGCACTACTTCATGTGAACAAATCTTTCTCGCCCCAGTCGCAAGGCGCTGGGTTAGATTTTGTTTAAGTTTAATAGGCACAAACTATTGAAGTTGATGTACCGACCTGTCCATGTAGGTTTAATGAATGCCGACTTGCCCAGTGTACTATCTCGACGTCTGGTCAGTTTGACACTTGAAAAGTTGAACTCATTGCTGGACTCCTCCCTTGTCCTTGTCTCATGGCACGTCTTGATGAAACGTGTGGACTGACTTGACAAGGAAGTATGAAAAACAATTCTTCAGCCATGTTGGTGTATTGTGTGCTGAATGTTTTGTTTCATTGTCAGTCAAGATTAATTTATTGTTTCACTATCAACCTTATCTGGAATACAGTGAGGTGTACTCCTTACATTGTAAGTATCTCTCTTTTCAGCTTAAAGCTGATCGTTGCAGCTTCCCTTGTGTTTTGTTCCTGAGAGACTGTTTTCACTTTCGTACCAATCTACCGTAGGGTTAGTTGGCAAGGTCCAGCTAGACTACAAAAGCCCCTACTCCCAAGCCTCCCAGTCTTATACTCCCGGATCTACATCGTAAATGTGATGTGACTGGAACCACAAGTGGTTTGCGCTGAACCACTCGTGTTGCGCGATGACCAGTGTGACCGCGAATGCGAACGTGAACCTTCGGTTAAAAGATAGTCAGTGGACTCTAGTTAACTGAATTATAGATTTTTCACTCGTGTAACCCAACGAACTGGGGATCATTGCCATTTTTTAACTAATTTGGTCTGTATTTTTAGCTCGCAATACAGACCCTCCAGATATTTCGCATCCGGGATACGAAGATTTTACTTTCACTTCAGGTTACCGTTCGGTTAAACAACAGTGACTGGTTGTCTCGCAAAGGCACAACACATTCTGGTTTTATTGCCTCCGGTTTTCATAGATGTACGGGTGTCGTCACAAGTCGTGTAGCATTAGGGTTGTGGCGGCTCCCATCATTGTGAGTTGATCTGGAAATGCATGCGGTCAGCAACATCTACCCGCTCGTTTCTACGGGCAAAATGTTGTTGTAGCTGTAGGTCAACTCCGAGCCAGCCTTAGAGACGTTTTCTTCTGCACATCAGGAATGTGTGAAAAGTTGGGCTCATCTGTTTCGTAAAACAGACAGGGCCGGATCTTGAGCTGACTACACAAAACAGCAATCGAGAAAACAGTCAGTTGGTCAGTTCGGATTGTTAGTGATCGATAATAACTACTTTTTGTTGACAGAATTGACACAATTAAGTGCGATACTCCACTGAATGATGAACATAATTTGCACACTATATAAGTGACTGATTTCGTGTTACATTTCAGATGGCTGCCTGTATGTCTTTCACCTGACAGTGATGAGATGAATTTCCGCTACTTTATTCACAAAACGTCCGCTACCAGATGGCAACTTAGTTCACGTGTAAATGTGAAATCTATCCGACTATCCAGACCTAAGTGGAATCGGTGAAAGTAATCCGAGTATATACCTAGTGAAAGGTGATTGGAAATCAAAACCGGTGCTACTGATCTACCTCAAACAACAAAAATATAGCGTTTGCACATGCGCCTCAGGTTTTGGGGAATGAAGTATGAATAGACTCTTTGTATTAACATTCCATACCCAATACAAAAAGATCACCGCTATCCCAGTCAACCTTATTGGACTGTGCTCAGTAGATAAGTTTCGCCTGCTCCCAACCGTCGTATTTTCCATATCATGAGCGCAACTCAGCAAACGCAGTAGTTTATTCATCCTGTCTTGTGTTGCACACTTTTGCCGGTTTGTCTGTTATCCAATTTGAATAGACAACTACTATGATCAATAAAAAATAACTGTCAACCAAATCTGCATAAGCTACATATTATTTTATTCGTAGTTGTGATAACCAGCGCCAATGTGCAAATGACATCGCGGTACTCATTGGTCTCGTCTATTTACATGGATCACAGGTACACACGAGTTCTCAGAGTTCATCGTCAAGATCTGACCATTACATAATTTAGGGTTGACGTTTTCATGCGTGATTTCTCGGGATGGTAACGATGCAGTCTTGTTATGAAGAAAATTCTTAGCCATTGAGGAGTGATAATAAAATTGTTCCCTAAAAAGACCGTCATGTCATCTGAGCTGCGCGTGACACCTTACATGATGTGAGAATACTTCAGCCAGATTCAATGACGAGCCGGTCACTGCATAGTGTTTCAACTGCACGCTTTTCTCGGTTTCCCTCTTCACTTTACTGGTTGGCGGTGACAATGAATTTGTCCAGTCCGTGAGCAGGACTAAGTCAGGCAGCAGTTCTGCTTTAGTAAACTTGATTCGTTCAAATAATCGTACTATTGGGTTATATTTAGTATGAGACTAAAGCGTTATCCTTGAAAATAGCGACAAAACCCTGTTGTGTCAAAAACATCTACCACCCCTTCTGTACCGTGCTGCAAGTAAAGCTTTCCTGCTGAGATTGGCGTGTAGGAATGGAATATAACTGGTTTCCCAACATCAGCCAGAATGTTCCGTGTCAATACTTTACCGATGATAAGTGGGAAAGCATCACATTACAGGGTTATGGGAGCGTCCAGGATAAAATGAGCTAATACGTGTGATTAGATAGAAATCGCCTTGGTTCCTTTGGACGCGCTGGCTTTCGCGCGATCTCAAGGTCATTTCATTCCTTACCCTAAGGCGGTGCCAATGACTTGACGGTGCGTGGAGGAAACTTCGAATGCTGGTTGAACATTTTACAAAGAAGGGAAAGTAATTCTTACTGACTGGTTGATGAGGTCATCTTGTCCAAGGTTAGTCTGTCTGCGCTGATAACGTAAATTTAGTTCGAAAACTAGAGGACTGTGCCCCGACTTGTTCTTGGAGTGTATAGATTGAACGTTCAGATTACAGCTTGGACGGCAACAGGCTCCTGAGTGATGATAAATGTTTTACTCAGTGCTTACAGTCCAAAGAGTTACGACATCGTACGAAGCCAGGCGAGTCCTTGATTGGTTTGCCATAAATCCCATTATGAAGTGAAAGTATTACTTGGCTCCCATTACAGTTCGAAGCAGTCAGTTGTTGCCTAGCGTGCACTTAAGGAATGATTCGTAAACCACTTCTGTCGTGGAACTCAGAAAGTTGACTGAATTTTGTGATTTTTGATCAGTTTTGGATACTTTGTTAAGTGGTCGACTGCTAACAAGTGTTTGGTATGTCCCCATGCAACATAACTATTGTGATGGAGACTGCAGCTAAGAGTTATCATTAACATCTGAAAGTTCGTAGGAAATATATCAAGAGAATAGCTCTGTCTTCCGGAAACATTGACACAAGTTTTCGTTGTTGCTGCTGTCAATCTGATTACTCCAGATCTACATTGTTTGGCTAAAGTTTGTCGATGTTGTCCACTTTCTGAAACGACTGATCAATGCAAACGCTGAATCAGAAACTACGGTAGTACATTCGCGTGGCCCAGGTTTCATACTGCTTAAACTCATCGATTAAAAATAAACAATAGTAGATTCATTATTTTTACATGTGGCGTTGGTTTTGTCACTAAATCACGTAATCAGAATGCATGGCTCATTGTGTTCAATCGTCGTTCGTTAAACTTCTTAAAACCACCGCACTATCAATCAAGGAGATATACTGATGTGCAGTTACTACCACTGAGTTCCACTATGGTACTGCTGGATTACGGACTGAAAACTTTGAGCATATGTTCCACTACAACTCCCACAGATATCTTCGGTTGACTTGTACCCATTGTAACTGCTCTCGAGACTGGGTTGTGCAAACGGTTGGTCCCAGTGATCACCAGCGAAGTGGTGGACAGCTGGTTTGACCTGGTTGGGTCTCATCAGCACCACGCACGCCGGATAATCGAACTCACAGCTCGTGAATAAGTGGCAGATCGTAGTCCAAGCGCTCATCCATTAGAGCACGGGGTCACAATCGTCGGGGTCGTCGGAACGTAAGCGAATTAGTTTCCTTAGCCGTTGCGCTTTCTTTCGCTCATAGGCTGAAATCGTTGGTGGTTACTGGGACCAAGTGTCTGCGAAAACCCTTCCTCAACTCATTCTGTGACTGTGGAGTATGCCTGACCGTTTGGAGGCCAACCACAAAACGGTTAACCGATTTCAGTCTATGAGCGAAAGGAAGCTGAATGGCTATGTAAATTAAGTTTGGGTTGTGTTTGGTATTACAAGAACCCAAGTAGACACGGTAAACAAATGTTTGATCAAATTGGCATTTCTGATGCACGTCGCCTAGAATAGACCGACACCATCGTTTACGTCAGAGGCTCCTTTTGCTTTCACAAGAATGATGTGGAGGTAACCGATTTGTCTGAATTCGCTGTGTTCGGGAAAAACTGCAGCCTTTCAACGCTGCCTGAATGTTCTATGAGGCTGGCTGGATCACTGCAACAGACAATGAAGTGTAATCATTCGTTTAGACACCTTCACAGATTACCGCAGGGGGACAACGACAGAGATTAAGGCTTACCGAGCCTAGGTGATTGCCGTAAAGGCAATAGACGTGACACTATTACCAAACCAAGAGGAATCACCACAAACAAAACCATGTATTTGCAACGGTAATAGTCTGAAGATCTACATTCTTTCCATAGAGAACACTGTATATAACAAATCATTTTTACCTCAAAAGTGCATGTGCAAAGCTATTTGCACAGACAACAATGTGTCATAAGCTCTACTTGCGGAATATTTTGTCTTAAGCAACGGAACGGTTGCTGTGTCTTCTCATTTGATGAGCAGCGAAATGATTACAATTCCCAAGTGATCGTGTATGAACATTTGTTATGAACATACAACCTTCTATAAAACCAGGACGATGACAAGAGTGTGATTTTATAATTACTACGGCTAGTGTTTAATCACTAATCCAGGCAAGAATATGCACTGCCAATGAAAAGTGGGTAATCTAGCATTTCTTCACAGGTAGTCAGTAGATGGTAAGTTTCGCTGAGTGAGAAAACTTCAAATAAATTTAGATGGAATGCATATCGTAACAGTCCAAATGCAATTAATGATAACTGTGACCTTAACTGTCTGCGTCCTGTAATCCCCCCTTTTATCACCTGGATGCCGTTTCATCGGTTTTCTCTTTGTAACGAACCTGGAATGAGTCTTGCTTTGGTCTCGGATAGTTGTCGATTGCTTCTACGTGCATTCTTTATTCAAAAAATTTATTTCGTCTTCCGTAGACTTCTTCTCAATTTCGTGAAGATAATGACTCATGAGATCTCGTGTTGGACCGACACCCACGACATATACCAACAGACATGCGTGGTCATGTGAACTGCATGTGCACATGTTTTTGACCAACACTTACCTGATCATGTTTTCCAGTGGCTACGTAAACAATACACATGTTGATACTACCATTTATATGGTTTTCCGTTGTAAGCCTCGCGTCAGAATGCTACTTAGTGTTATCCTTTCATCGTTTTTGACCCACATGGACACAGCGGGCAGGGCTACGTGCGTACACACACATAAGCTATACCACGTCAACTCAACACGTGTGTACACAATTTTGCCTACGATTTTTCTAAGTCGGTCTACTGGTCACTCCCCTCTTGTCGTTTGATGACAAGTGGCGATAGAACTACCGCTGGAATGCACTTCTTATCGGTATATTCTCTGATTGCTCGCACACGTATAAATGCCCACATCGATGTTGTCAACTAACCGTTACTATGGCCCCAAATCGTAGAGGGAAAATCCCCTTTGTTGTTTGTTTCTGTATACAACGATCTCACAAACTAGAGTATACTGTCACGAACTAACGCGGAAAACCAATTGCACACCGTGGACGAGAGGACAAATAAACCGGCTGGTCTGTAAAAAAAAACTCATTCTGATGAATTATGCAGATTTATTCATGGACTAGTTTGTTTCGAATCGGTCCTTGACTGTTCGTTTTGACTAGGTCAGAATATTTTGGCGATAGCTTTTTCTTTCGGGTTGTCTCCACCTGCACACATATAAGGAGAAAGTAGGAAGTTGGGAAAAGGGCGTGAGTAAGACCATTTCTGTGTACAGAATTATTTGTACATATACATAAAATAAACAATACCATCATATCTAATCTGATTTCCATGTCTATCAACAATAACGACTCTACTTCAGAATGGCATGACTCAATATATTTGATTCAGTTGTAATTGGACGCTTGAAGAACTTCAAACATATAAAAGTGTAGTCTCACTTCTCTGCGTAAGCCCTAACAAAGGTATGGGTTGGTCCCCACCTAAGCACCTGACGACAGAATTACGGCCAAACCATTGATCCTGTGGAGCTTTTGAGCGGAAGCGCTGGCCCAACTTTGCGTGGCCAGACAGGTTTGGGAAACTATATGGATCGATTAAGTGGTCTCACCTAGACGAAATTTTAACTCAAGAGTCGCCTTCCCAACGTCGTGGGTAAAACATAATTGTATATGATCAAGCCGCACTTGTGTAACAGTTCGGATGATATTTATTCTGGCCACATTATGCCATGTGGGAAAGATGTCGGCCGACCTAGACAAGACAAAGATTTTAGAATCCCCGCTGGTCCAGTCGACCGTTCATGGAACTGCCGAAGGGAGTCCGAGTCTTGGGGATGCTGTTAGGCTTTGTTTTAGAAGACGAAAAAGTATTGCATAGGCAAAGCAAACGCAAAGACTGACTCTTTTCTGTAAGGGACAAACGACGAACCTTAGAGCCGGCTTTCAGTGCAGCAACAGGGGACGCAAATCCTAAACAGACATGTCAATTTATTGACGCTGGGAGATGCATAGCGAACACCAAACAAACTGCATGGTTGAATTATAAACAAATGAAGAAAACTATTTAGATGAATCAACAACACTATATATCATCCACTGTAAATCAGGACTTTTCAAGCAAACAGTTGTTCCAACAGTGCGATACCAGATCAGCCTAAACAGGCCTGGGGTACGTAGACAAAACTGACATAATTTGCAAAAAAGCTTAGTGACTGAGCCAACGAATTGGGGCTATACACCCAATAAAAATAGGGACGATACTTGAAGAATTGCAGCAGGTGAGCTGACCGTATCAGGCCGCAATTAAGATGCAAACTCATCGTTTCTGTCTGGTGTTATTCTTCCTATTCATAAACTGAAAAGGGACTGCAATTTTATAGCAATACAACGCCGTCACTTACATGATTTATATCACAAGAATGTTGCTGTTTTTTTCGAAGGAATAAGTGTTTTGACTGGAGATGGCCTACATTTCAGTTTTCAACTCCACGAAAAAGTTGAGGATTCACTTATCTCGCCTAGTACACAAGGTTTCCAAAGTGTACTTTTCGATAGCCGCTAATGACGGTTGTGGGAAGGTTTCAAATATAATGCAGTACACTCTCCTGTTGGAAGTATACTCAATCAATATACCAAACTGCCGAGACAAAATAAGAGTACTTTGTTTGTAATAAGCGGAATTACAATGTACAACATGGTCGTTTAACTTTACCGCCACTGCTTACGATATTCTTATATCTTAGTTATTTTTAATCAAGGCTATATAAACATAGTCCTACTTACTGATTTTCTGTATGCGTTGTTTCTTTGTTGCAAAATGTGACCGATATCGACTTGATGCTAAGCAGGAGGATGCCCAAAACGGAGTGACTGTCTAATTTTGTTGAAGGACGTATTTGCATGTTCCGTACTTAACATCCATGTGAATAGTAATTTTTACAAATTTCGTGCGCTTATTTGAAACGAAGAGTTCCGGAGCGACAAGACTCGGATGAATACATGTCAGGTTGGAGCTGCTAGTCACATAGATAACGCTATACACGGTCTTGGTTAGGTAGCTATCGGTCGAGTATGCTTCTTTAGTTATATTGCGTTCTCTCTTGTACGTAGTAAATTCAAAGAGTATCAGTTCTAGCGCGTTTGGGACTAATCAGAGGGAGATTACGATTTATTTCATCGGACATAAATGACTAGATACAAATAGACATTTTGCATCTTTTTCTTCAGGGCAAACGCAGACAGGTGATGACGGAATATGGATCGCAGTTAAATGGCGGTCAGTGCAACTGGTTGAAAGTTGCACATAATAAAGTGGATTTATGTGCAGAAACAATGTCGGGTCAGGTTGTTTTGCTTTCGTACGACGAAGGCATGACGTACTGTGTGTCGTTATCTAGCTGTCAAGAGGGTAGCTATTGTAAAATTTCAGCAGACGGATTATTCACATCGCTTACCAACTCGTTGCAACAAAATAACACTAAGCATCGGAGGTTAGAGTGTTCTCAGAAAAAAATTGAGGAAATCAGTTTCAGCTCCTTGAAAAAACACCGGTTGTCAACGTCACTTCAGTATACAGACCGCTGTAAATTGTCCACAGCGTAGCCTGACTGGGTAGTGTCGTTACATCAAGGTGTCCAAGAGGATAGTGAAAACACGTAGTGCGTTCAACTACTACACTATAAAAACTTCCGTTTTTCGATTATAACCAGTTTCCTAATACAGCTACTTTCAATTTTGTTTTATTGATCAAAGATCTGGCCCATTCGCAAGGAAGGTGCACACGGACTCTCAGTATTCGACAAATGTGGCCTCAACCAGATGGGTTGTATCAAACGGGCTGACTGCGTAAGGAACATGACAGTTCGTCGGTAGTCTTTACGGAAGCGTGCAAGCTCATGAACGATAACCGGGGCGACGAAATCCTCAACCTTCTCTTTCATGAAGCCCCATCATTTTCTTCAATCGTTTCTCTCCCTTTATCAATGTTGTGAGCCAATAACTCGGACGGCTCAAGGGTTTTTATTCAGGAAAGCAACACTTGGGTTATGCATTTCAATAAGACAGCTGACAAAATCACTCATCTACATACAATACTGGGCCCAGACCGTTACGGTTGCCACGAACGCTAATGATCGGTTCATGCATGTACCGAGAACCATTTCATGAGATGCTGCAATGCGATGTTTCTTCTTGTATTTTTCATGCGGCTACTTCATTGTCAAAATCCATGCTCTGACCCTACTACTGAAAAGCAGTGATGTGAGCAGTATATTGTGATCATTCTTCCTCACTACATTAGCTCGTTTTTTCCTCATTTTCCATACAGTTTTGACCATTTATTATTTTGCAACTTCGTGGGCTCTTGTCAAGATCAATGGAAAACTGAGCCACAGGGTAACAAAAAACCGTTCAATAAAGCACGATCATTAGTGTTCAACTCGCTCGCTCCCACGCTAGGCGCGCGTTCCTGTTTATGGATCAGAATTCCGGTACTCAACACATCGGTGGTTTCCACACACGTATCGTATATATTTCTGCCGAGTTTGTGTATGGCTGATGCCTTCTGTCGGAGATTTTTCGGCTGCCATTTCTCGTCCAATTTCATTGCGCAATGAATCTTACGGTAGCCCGTATTGTCCGTAATGCACTTGATGTGGGCCTTGAACATATCTCCTTGACTCGTTGAGGTGACCCATCAAGTGTTGGGCTAATCGTGCCCCCGATATGGTCATCAGTTACATTTTGTCTGTCATGCCTCATCCGTTGGCCCGATTTCGTCCAGTAGCGTTTCAGCCGACCGCCTGGGTTGTCCACAATCTGGGTTTTGGACATACCTCGTCGAGGCGTTGAGGTACTCCACCGAGTGTTAGAATATTCAGGTCCATCACAATAGTACCTAGTGATACGGCCCTAACCTGAAAATAATGACGATGATGACGACCATTTATACTGGAACGTTACGTCAACATTGGTCCTCCCGTCGAGTTGAACAGCCGTTTGTGAATGTGTTCAGCCATCTGTTTTTGTAAGCTTGGTTCTTGGCGCTCACCCGCAACTACTATTGTGATCCAAGAACGCGGATGGCACAAGGGTTATTTATTAGACAAAGCAATACACGG
>LUCH01000322.1:0-15005 GCA_013368495.1 Paragonimus heterotremus | reverse complement strand
GAATAGCCGCGGTATCAGTAGTATATTACGATCGCTGAACTCCACTGCACTACAATTCACTTGACGGATCAGAGAAATCTAGAGAGAACGACCCGGTAAATTACCATCTAAACCATAGAAGTCAGTCATTCGAATGACAATAAGTACACGCAAACCGACAGTGAACTTAGTGTCCCAGAACAGATAGCAAATCTGATCTGAATGACCACACATTAAAGGCACGTTGAAGATTGAATGCGCTTTCAAGCCATTTTGCGCCTACTCCTAGACTTAAATTATCTGATGCCATAGATGGCACCAGTCTCTAAAAGCGATATGTGGATTATATTTTGATTTTTACCACTAATATTCATCTCGTTTTATCTGTAAACCTTTCAATTCCGTTCATCCTAATCTATCTGTTTCTCACAAAAAGTGAACAAACCACAGTTTATCTTTTCCAGACAGTCCACTCACCAGAAGGCAGGATGACTCACTACAACGCGCTCACTGCAGTACAAGGCCATTTGGAGCGGTCAATATTTACAGTGCTCTTCTTTTGCACCAATTACTGACAAAAAAATCTGGTAAGAACCTTGTTTCACAGAGCCAGGGAGATCTGTACCGATGACTGCTTGCGAGGAAAGAAGGAGAGATTAAAAAAAGTGTTGCTCACAAACGGCTATCCTGAGTTGATCGATAGTCACAGCCAGAAAAGACTGATCAAGATGGCCGTGAGTACGGTCCCTGAGAAGCAGAACTTTTTGAACCTTCCTTTCAATGGCAATGATATCACAACTGACGTAAGTTAAAAATTACAGTCTGCTCTAACTCGTACATAGTCTGCGGCTGAATTGCGATCGCTACTCCCAAGTAGGATTGTCAGTGAACTTATTCCTAATCGTGACCAACCGAAATGTTCTGTCTCACATGTAATCTAACAGTTCACTTGCATTTGAGGCGACGTCTCCATCGGCAGAACAGACCGCTGCCTACGACAAAGAATGGCTGAACATATGTCTAAGTGGGTGGTGCGCGTCACGACACAACAGGCAATGACAACAAAGCAACTGAGACGAAATCCGACCACATCCATTACAAAGCACATCATGGAAACAGATCACGTTGCTGACCCCGCCAACTGGCTTCAAGTATTGTGGCGTAATCGGAATTCAGAATTGGTTGCTGTCTCCGAGGCAATGTTAATCAGTACTCGCCGTCCGATTCTGTTTGTGCATAAACTGTTAACTTACGGAGTTTGTTTGCCCTGGAACTGATGACAGTTCTCGTCTAATGTAAACTCAGTTGTTGATTATTTCTATTGTTGTTATTATCCGTAAGTCTTACATATCCTAATGTTTTACGTTCGTGACTGAAGAGAGTAAACGAAATGTTAACACCTCGCGACGTGTCTTCAGTCGTTACTGATGAACTGGATCAAGGGAACTCAGCGTTTTAAATTTCTCAAGCGAAGACTCCCTGCACATACAACGAGGGTGTTGGACAGATTGGTGAACTTGCGGTGTAAGACAACTATAGAATATCCAACTACTGGGTTTTATGAAGAGTGCATAAGATCAAGCTGGTTCCCATGGTTACTTTACCGTTTGCTATTGAAGGAAAAATTGCCCGGAAACAACATCAACCTTGTCATGCTAGCAACTTCACCTACTGAGGCTTCATAAGAAAGGCTGAATAAATGTCTAGAGACTCAACGACGTTTTACATCTACATTTAACAGTCTGTCATTTATACTCCTAAACTACCAAATTTCACTGAGGTAATGCTAGTCAAACAGCACCGTGTGATTCCCTGTGTCTAGAAAGTGTTGACGAAATTATTGAATTATGGACGGAAAGTATTTTTCGCACGTAAACTTTGTATGGACAGCCTAATAATTAACTATTCGTTCTAGTGATGTGCTCATTTGATTTGTATTTGTGACCGATGAGAATAGAAGAAACGCAAACAAACCGTATTGTCTGTCGGCTGGAATAGAGATATCAGTTACATAATACAATATATCTGCGACAGTGAACAAATTGTATAATTCGCCCAAGTGGTAGACTTCAGTCAAGTGTCAGACGCAGCAGCGTGCCAAAGAACCGTTTACGAGGGTCGACAATAGAGATAAACAGATCCGGCAGGTTACGAAACGCTGCCAGTCGGGATAAAAAAACGGTCCATCAAACGAACACTATCATTGGCTCAACCTGTCAAGAGTCATCTGAGTGGAAATGATGCCAATCCATTGACTGTGAATAGACGGTCGACCACACAGGGTGAACAGCTTGCTTCAGTGCGCAACATAATCATATATCTGCCTATGGTTCGAATAGACTGATGGACCCCAACGTTTGTTTTGAGCTTCTTTGAGATGCCACACAATGAAGCCGTATCGTAATTGTACATGATTTGCCTGTAAATTGTACGCTACGAATAGAATCTCCCATCAACGAATGTAAATCCTGCGAGTATGAACCGGAATAAATGGTCGAAATTTGTTCAGCAATCGCTCAGAATGTCAGTTTTGAAAGTGTGTTTGGGGTCCAGTTTAAATACATCCATTTGTGCGGTTAGCGATTTGTTTAAAATGTTCACTAGGGAAGTCCTAACACGTCCAACAACTGTAAGTATTCCCATTTGTTGGTCAGTGTTTTTGGATAACAACCAGTAAACGGAGTCATACGACATTGTTATCGGAATTGTGAAGCTGACGCGACACGAATTTGATCATCCCAACCGATTGCAATTGTTAAAACCTATGAATGAAATTCGAGACTGTGATCTATCACAATCTAACCGATGCCCATGTAAGTCGTCAGCTGCTCACTAAATCAAGTTGGTGATAATTTGGCTCCCTGCCTTATAGGGGAATGTTACAATCAGCCAAGGGTTGAATCTATTTGGTAACTTTAGTCTCCCCCAGATTTATTACGGAACAGAAAGCGTTTACGGAAAAGTGCTTTTGGACCATTGCAGACTAATTCCAAAAAGTATAAGAGCGCGAACATAAATCCCGATTGAAGTTTACGGGTTGGGAGCGCCGAAATTACTTACTGGAATTCTGCCAAGCCTGTTAACTTTCTTGTCATACGGGTGGAGCTAAGTGTAAATTGGGTCAAAAAATTCCTCGCACATTTGTTGAATAACTAAAGTATTCAGCGAACTGTGTGCACAAAAAGAAGCAGTCAAAATGCTGAGACAAACACTGTGACGAGAAAAATTCGCCTGTCGCTCCTAATCACCGAGTTCGTTAACATGATTGACAGTTTAAGCAGATGAACACAAGATCGACTTGGGCATATCAAACCAGGAAGTCGCATAACTCTTCAGCTGAATGGTCTATAAAAGGTTTAATGGTGAGTTCATCTAACAAGCACATGTCACTATCATACAACAGTACGGTGGTTGACATGACTACTAAAATTCTCTCATAAATCACTCAGTTGATGCACCCCGTAATTGTGGATTTGAATTTATATATTGAACATAATTCACAGCTAATCACCACCTTGATTAATTTACTGTACTGTACTGTACTTCATGTTACAGGCATGCACGATTTCGGCTGTGCACGAAGAGGACAATACACCCGGGAGCATAAAGATCTTCGATTAATTTGTCAGTTCCATAAGATAAGAGTGTGGTATAAACCAATATGGTCTCATGTTTGCTGGTTGCTGTTCGGTTTGATTAATAGCGATGCGGAATCCAGTGCATTCCAGATAAGCTGTCAAAACCACATTTTGTTTTGATTACCTTATCAGCTTGCGAGGGAGCTGTCAACAAGCGAGATCAGTGTTCGTAGGGTGGTCTATCAAGTCATGCCTAGTTGATACCGTCATTAATCGTTCTTGACTGCCTGTGGGTCGAATGATATCACGCATGTCACCGTTGGGCTCTATGAACAATTTCTATCCAATCTGAAACCGATGAGCGTGCACGACAGCACATGGCCAGTAACTGTTGTGTTACCGACACCGCGGACGCCGAAATGTCAACACTACCGTGGAATCAGTTGCGCTTAATCTGTTGATGTCACCTCTTGAATGGATATGAATTAAGTGCACCTTCGTTGGCAATTCGATAGTCTACACATCGAGGCCGACTGACGCCTGTCTTCAGCCTCAAACTAAAACAGTAGCGATGTTCTGACCTGTTTACTTGCACAAGTAACTCTTTTCAAAGATGAAAAATATAAGGTGCAAATTGCGAAATCAAGTGGCTGATGCTCATTAAGCCTACGTACAGCCCCACACAGCTTGTCATCTAGCACCGAGAGGTTTTCGTGTGAACAAACAGTTTCATAGTTATAGTTGGTTTATTATTATTATTAACTCCGTTACAAGTGGGAACGGGGTTGAACAGTTCATTCACCAGGAAACCCCATCTGGAATCTGCAAGTCAGATTTGAATTTTCAAGGTCACACGGTATTCTGAAAACTTGAGGCTTGGAATATATAAAACACCGAATCAAACGACGTTTAGAGAATTAGACCCAGACTATGAACAACACACCCCACTTGACAAAAACATACTGTATATTGCCCGTGGTACAAATCTGTTGGTAACATTTGTGAACTTGAAGTGTATGTAAACTTTATCCTATTGACATACCATCTTGATCCAAGCTTGTTCTCATTTATACCAAGTTTAACAAGTCTAAATGAGAACAGTAGATAGCACTTTCCAAATGAGAATCCGCGGACATGAAACGAGGACATAACTGATGATCTGGACTATTTTGTAGAACTTAATCGATCGCAGACTGTAACAGACAATGTCAATCTGATCGGGAATGCAAAACTCACATAAAATCCACCCATACTGGCCCAAAGTTCAATCTGATTCCTTTATCACACTTCCATTAAAAACCGTTATGCAAGTTAGAACAACACTGTCCGATAAGGTTTTGCAATCTGATTGACGGTCAACTAATATTGATACAACATATACACACAAAAAGTGGTCACTAAGATAAGTTAGCAGTACAGAGATTTCAAACTGCTCAGTCTTGCAAATTTAAATAACTGTAGATCATGTAAGTTGTAATGTCTCTACGAACCTGTTCTATACAAAAAGAGTAAGGCCGTGTGAGCAGCTGCTAATAACTCTGTCAACAATCGGCATATGAAAACTCATCAATCTCGGTCAACCCGAAGGACGCTTTTAAAGGTATGTTTATCATTGACGGAGGAATTTCTATCAGGTCGTATCTCTCATCCTATCTACCTTGATGGTCTAGGTGATATCGCCATAGCTGAAGTGTGAGAACCGCAAAAATAGATACGATTCTCCTGAATAATTTCAATAGGTTTCAAGCAAAGCAAACATTCTTCTAGTGAACTATGACAGGTCGAAGCTCTTGGCCACAATTCCCCCTTCAGCATAGCGGCTATATGAACAGACATGCTCATGAGCATCGGTTCAAACGTCTATTACCTAAGTAATATCCTCAAATTTTAAATTAGCCTGTCAGCGGCTAATTATAACCATCGGTCCCATATCACCTTAATAAGGTCGACGAGAAATGACGGACATCAATGCGGTATATCGCGCTATACTACGTTCAAAATATAAGTAGTTGAAATTACTCGCGAACAATAAGTGAGAGTAGCGGAGAATCGGAAATAAAGTGGCAGTCAGTCTCCGTACCAATTGACAGAGCCCAATATAATCTATCCAGTAAGTTCTGTCTATGAAACCTAAATACCACCAAACGAGGACAAGCGGACTGAATTTGAAAAGAGCAGACATTATACCAGGTTTAGTCTGATAGATTTCATTACATCTTCAATGTGAATAGTTACAGGCGCGTTAAATGGACAAAATCAAACCTCATTTGAGGTGCTACCGAAGCAGTGGCAATAAGTGAACAGTCCCGTTTGAATGCAAGCGACGGAGTGGCGGTGTTCGACTATAAGCAACCCGATATATATTGAGGACAGGGACTCAGGACACAATGATGGACAGTAAACAGATAAACCAACAGATCTGAAAGGTGTAGATAAAATCATGATTTTTATTTCGACATAATTTTACAGGAACCACCATTTACAGGGATTTCAAATTTTTGGAGGTCAGACTCCCCATAGGTTCAGTTTTTCAAAATGCAAAACCTAGAATTCCATTAAGACCAACTTGATCGTGTTTGATTCTCCACAAACCTGGCCAGGCAAATTATTGGCATAACTGTTGAAACCGATACGAGACTCCATGACAAACAACTGTCTGAAGGGCAGCTTCTGTCCTCCTAGAAAATCATGACGTATGTGACAAACATGTCACATGTATATCGCATCAAGGGACAATTGTTTCTTTGTTATCTTGTATCAGTATGAATAAGATGGAGATAGAACTCTCAAAAAATGGACTGGGATACCTAATTAGATGCGGTTTGATCACAAGTCGAACACATGCGCACCGGTTTGATAGTCTTGACAATCGTCAAGTGAACTGTGAGCTTTGTTGCTTACCGCATGATATTGACTGTCTAGGCTGGAGTGAGTAAGGCATGTTGGGGACAATTATGACGACGACACAATGTCTCAATTTAGCTACATAATCCTAACATGTCTAACTTGGACAGTTTTGATCGATTGTCCAACCTCAGATAACACTCTAAGTTTGTTTCATCCAAATAAACAACAATCGAAGCAAGCATCGCCTACTGTTACATTGTCATCGGATTCAAAGAATAAAGCAGGCATCGACAACTGTTGCTACAATTTTAACTTGAACGCGTTAATTTTTGTCCGCATCAATGGTCACTGGTGATCGGAATGTGTACTGTATGAGCCGGTGAACGCTACGCGATGAACTACGTCAATCGAGTTAGTCCAAAATTCTGACTACAGCGTGGCAGCTGTGCAGGCTTGTGACCTATCCAACGGATGATTGGGCTCGTGGTAGTAGGTACTTTATTGGTCACTGCGAGTGAGCAACTGTTCAACGATCCAGATGTGTATAACTTTGAGTACATTGGTGAATGCTTATACAAAAGTGAAACAACGAAATTCGTCGACCGTACTTGAATATTCCATGCACATTTTCTACAGAGATCTCCAAGGAGACTTCAAATATGGTTTGGAAAAGCTGAGGTTACCTCTGTGGGAAGGAAAGTAAGTTGTATAACGGGAACGCAATGGCATGAAATGCAGTGAAGAATTCCCGGGGTCACGTGCTCGTTATGCGAATAACAACTTTAAAGATGACAGATTGTAAGTGGTTTACTCCTATGCAATTCACGCAACAGATAGGATCAAGGGAAATTAAATGTCCTTCTTTTCGTCAAAAACCATCATCTTCATTCCGCTTTTAAATAGACACCACCAAACTTTTCAACCAATCGGAATAATTACTACTGCCACCGACCACCTGCCAGTGATCGGTAGTTTTGGCACAGGCCAAATTCGGTTAGGCCTCCCAACAAACATATCGGCGATGCGTCACGGCGAACAGGCAGTTCAAAACGTGGCCTGATAGGACGGAGGGAGATAGGCATAGATTGTCCAGTAAACTTCAAGCTGACTCTTGTTTGCCGTGTGTACCCATTAACTTCCAACACGATTGATGCGTGCGAGGCTTCAGGTCTACGGGGCTAAGTAATCTCGACATTACGATTTTGTAACAATACAAGCCGGCCGTTTCTACTCTGATTGTCCGTTACACATACGGACCAACTGTGGGACAACGTGGAGACAGGGGGGATAGCGTTCTTCCGAAGTAGGGTTTCTAGCAACAGTCCTTTAAAAGGAGACAACACAAACAAGCATGAGCCAAAGGCCCAGTAAACCATGCACACGACTTACACAAACAGAGACCAAAACGGTGCCCACAGTAGTTGAGCACGCTCTGTCACACAACTGAAATTCAACCCGCCCAGTCTTGCTGGTTTCGACCGCACGTCACATTGTGTGAACGGGAGTGAACTGGAAGAAGTCAGTGAGGCTCACGTGACAACGCGTGTGTGCATTTGTGGTTGGGGGTAGATATGGTGAATCTGAATTTTCGCAGTGTTCTACACAAAATGCAATTTTTTAATTTGGTGAAACACGACTGTGCAGGTCCTTTAATCAGTGCGGCCAAACACTCCTTTGGGTACAGATTCTATCGAGCGTAGTTGTGAGCAAGTGCAATAACATTGGGTACCACTTTCAATACTGTGAGAGATATAGGGAACTGTGAATATTGGAGGCAGCTAACGGAACAAGGATGCGTAGAACAATGGTTTGCAGTGAGTTACCCAAACAGACAAACCATTGACTGTGCATCACCTGTTCGCTTCGCTTAACACCTGGAAAGCATATTCAAACCAGTTGTGACTCACTTTAGCTTCGTCCGCATTGCTCTCTCCATAGACACGTTCTATGCAAGAGTTCGAGAACAGTGGCACGCATCTTATACGTGGACCGTAAGTTATTATCCCATCTGGAGGTAAACCACATCAGTCAATCCTATATAGTAGTAAACCCAACAAGTCACGTGTTTAGGGACAGTACGGAGGACAATACTGAATTGAGACATCTTCAAACAGAACAGAAGCATGTGTTCTATGACGTTCGGGTAACGGAAAGCGACTACCATGTTCATTTCAGTTTAACGTTTAACCTTAACTCTACTTATACGCCTTTATATCCGATTTGAAGCGAATTATCCGTCAGTATTAACAGTTCTTATTCGCCAGTTCGATACGAATGCGACAACTGCGATCAACTGTGAGTGATGTTCAGTCTTTATGAAAACTAAAATCCTCTACTGCCCATCAGTAACGCTAACATTTAATTTCCATAAGCTAAATTGGCCGCAAACAATCGAACTGTACCCTATCGCAGCGAACCACGTTTGTTTATATGACTAATAGTAACGCGCCACCTGCCTCACCGTCCGAATTAACGGAACAGTTGATCACGTGTTTCCGCCGTACTGTTACATGTGTTAGCGTTCCTGGTCGTAAGTGACTGTTTATCTAAACTGTTTAATTGTATAGTTACAGAACCATGTTTGACGTAAGTATATATATATATATATATATATATATATATATAGCGTATGATCCGACTCTTCAGTTGATTTAAAAGTTCCTTTGATCTACTGCTCTAAGCGCCACAACCGTTGATCACAGTGGAAAAACACATGAAACAAATACCCGAAGTAAATGACAATATCTCGGTTTTGTCACCTGCTTCGCTCGTTACTTGACCACACTCCGTATACACCCAATTAGATTTAGAACCGGAGATCATGAGACCAGCGGTCTTAGTTTTCCACCCCGGGTCTTAGAGCACGTTTTTAAGGTGCGTGAATAGAGCGTGGTGCCACAGCTCATCATTGGACCCCTGCGTTCGACATACGCTGTGTCACATTATTGAAGCTGCAACCATACTTTGACAGATTAGCTTGGTATATAAGCCACACCTGACGGAGTGTGTCGACAAGTTTTGTCCCGCTGTCATGAGCATTGATCCTTCGAGTGCTGACAACTGAGCATGCATTTTGTCCCCTTGCTGCTCTTCCGCTAGAGTAATACAACGGATAAATGGTGGAAAATAGATAAGTTTGTAGATACCAACTCGTCTGCGAGTTAGGCAGGCTGTTGATCTCAGACTAAATGGAGTTTGTAGATTAATGCTAGTTTAACAAAACTAACTGGAACTGTGTGAAATTTCAGTCTGTCTAAATGACAGCCTAATTTCATTAGATGTAGTAACACAAATTATAGGTTCTTAACGGTCAAAATCCGCCGAAAAAACACGACCGGTTTCGTGGTTGTGCCACTCATCATGTATGCGCACTCAGTGAACTTGGATCATACATCCCACTACGTGATCTACAGATTTAGTTAAGTCTAAGACAAACGGCACAACTAATTGGCAAACGAGTTGGTGCCAATAAAGTTCGGCACCTGTAGTTCCTAGCGTAGGCTGTGAGATTGAAATTCACTGGGAACGCATATTTGATGAGTGGCAACAATAATGAAACCGGTCGTGTGCTTCCTGCGAATTCTGATCACTAAACATGTACTACTTATGCTACAGTGGATGAATGCCCTATTGTGAATTACATTTATAAATCCAACGGTTGACCGCATATGTTAAAAGACCAGTTTTCTGTTCTGTTCAGTTAACTGGATACTTATCTTTTCTGGGGTTAAATGCAATTTCTTGACGTTTATCAACCTCCTCTCCGGATAGCTGCAAGTAAGTCTACGTGATACGTCTCTCACGTATTCCTCATTCAGCCGTTATCGCAAGAGATCAAGGCCAGCGCGTAAGACTTCACTCATCTGCTGTGTTAAATGAACGACTTTTACATCATACAAACGCTTCCAACCATACACACTACGATGTCACCCCATCAGATTGTTCTCTTTACCGGAAGTCCATCGTTTGATTGTGCGTTAAGAAACCGTCAAAGTAAAACCAATAATCTTCCGATTATCTGCATTCACCAAAGTATTCCGAGTAAAACTGGTTTGTCTGCGATACGGTCGATCGGCTTGACAGTTGTGGGACACACGGACCGCATACATGACCGGGCAAAAGTAAATAATATGGTCAATATGAGTTTGTAATGAAAAGTGTAATGGTTTAGCTCACTTAACTCAGCACCAGATTAGTCTGTGTTTGGTCAAGAGTGGGATATAATAAGGAAAGTAACACTCGATTTGTAACAGGAACGGTATGAATCGCCTACAGTCCTCGACGGTGACTTATGCAATCGGTGCAAAAAGCAAGCAGTATAATTATTTATCCTTGAGCCGGGTGAATGGGTTTATAACACAGTCGGTTTACTCTGTGGTAGACATAAATGTCAACTAGGAATGGTGATAAACTGTACACGTCCTGGTATACCCGTGTTGTGTGGTGAAGCGTCATTTTTTTGAGCCCGGAGACAGTCACATATTTCCAATTAGTTCGGTACTTTTGAAACATCTGGGAGACAAGAATTGCTTGTTTTGCCATTGACTACAATGTACTAATCCTACCTTTGACTCTTTTCAAAAGGACTCTGTGATCCATGCACCAGTAAACTCCACTTACAACATGCGTTCTGAACTGTATTGAATTAGAATTGGAACAAGCGGTGCGTGTGTGTCAAAGATGCGAGTTCTACACGGAACTACCGAGGTTGTGGTGCTGGGCAGTACGACTCTGACATAGCAAATACCTCCTTGTTACCATGCCCTATCACGTTAAGGTAGTGTGAAAGTGCGGTTCGATTGCTAGGCCCGATTAAAATAAGCCCTCAAACTCAAACTTCCGTGAACTCTTCCTCTTTATTCCTTGCCGTTGGATACACACTTGTGCAACAATCTGCACATGTCTCCGCATTTCGAACAAGCCGACAAACTCCTATCGGTCAGCCTATATAGGGACGCATCAGCGGTACGAACTCGTCCGCCAGTAGACGATGCGAAGTAAGTGCAGATAAACCCATCGATCTATGTTATGTTGGTAACAAACGACGAGAAAGGGATATCAGGGCACGTGAAACTGGAAGAAACTACAGGGAGTATAGCATATTGCCCTCAAGACAAAAGCGAATGAAAAATGACAGATAACAGTTTATGGCGCCGCCCTCGTCCAAATGTACATGACTAAGTGTGTCTGAAACGCAACAAGGCATATATACCCAAAACACAATGTGATTATCGTTTTCACTGACGTCGAGGTATATTGATAGCAAGAAAGAATGTCGCACACTATATGGTAAGGAAATTAGACGGACATAGCAGATAAGCATGAGAAGTGCCTCCGCTAAGTACAGCGTCGGTGTGATTGGCAGAACAAAAGCGTTAGTATGACTACGGTAAAGATAAAGGGGACAGGGGACTTTAGAAAAATGCAAAATGGATTCCAAACACTGAGCGATTTGAGTAAAAGTTATGGAAAGAGATGTGCATTCTTCACCAGATCACCCGCATCGACTATAGGCTCCAACATAACCGGGATCTTTACCTTCCCACATGCACTACGCCCATACGATGAGAAGCTACAGGATATTAACATTAGATGCGAGACGACCACTGGAAATGAGGTTCATTCTGAACAGATTCATTTCACACGCAACAGTTCTGTCAGTCCTAGAGAAAACTCAAGATCACTAGACTAAAACAGAGGTGGCAAGAAAAAAAATATCTTAAAATAACTATTAGAGGGATCAGACGACGTCGCTAAAAAATCATTGATTTAGAAGAAACAACTTTAATTAACCCCTGCAGTCGCATCGCTAAAAATGCCGCAGGAAAGAACTCGTCGGAGGATAGGCATATTTATACAATCGAGAATTGTGCTGCACATCGTAATTGGCGGAATGAACACTGAGGTTTCTATTGGATATACATTAATGAGGCATGCATTGTTGAGGAAGGAGATAAATCCATGTTGCATCATCCGGCAGAAGACGACTGGAGCACTCTGATCACAGTTGTTGCAAACCTCTTAGGCCATGTTTGTGATGAGTATACGAAGATAACAAACCGCGACAACTTTACTCCTTCAGTGGTGTGAATTCTTCTGTTTTTAGTGGTAATCATTTAATGCAACATAAAGCATATTTTAATCTTAATAAAAATACTAGAACAACACCTAGATCTATTGTCACCGAACGGAAAATAGGTTATCTTATCACCACTGATAGCTTTGTGAATTTTCAACATTGGACAGTATGTGTAGGTAATGTGGCTGGGGCTGTTGCCGATCTTGATAATGATCCACGAAATGGCAGATTAAATAATAAGTGCGCATAAAACAAGACTTGTCATAAACTGGGACCCACCGCCAGGCTCCAGAACGCAGTGTAATTGCATTTATAACACAAGAAACGGTTAACCGTCGATCGTGCGCTGATTGCAGCAGCTTCAGACGATCAGAAAGACGCAAACTAGTGAAAAGAAGTACAGTTGACCAAAAATGTCTCACCGCTTGGGCAATCAAAGTGTGTTACAATTGAGCTAGTACTGCTTCTGATAGTAGGGATCATTGTGACAGCTGATAAGAAACATGATCTTCATAGAAAAGATTGTCTGAACGTAACCAAATTTTGACCCTAATGAAACTTCATCTTGACACAATAGAACGACCGGGAAATTTTCAACCCCAAACCGAACAAGTCATTCGTTTCTGAAATCTTCACAGACAGTTCCATTTGTGCTGGTAACAAAATAACCAGTCATCAGCCATATATTACCGTAGCTCAACGTTCGCCGAAATCAGTACCAGCTACAGCCTGTCAACGCACGGGGGACCCTGTGATCACCGAGAACAAAGCCTGTTTCAGACAACCAAACGGAAATTAGTAGTTATTGTTGTAGATATCTGGTGAGAATGTGCAAACAGAAGTTCAGATATGTTCATTTAAAGTCAGGAGAAATTGCTATCCATGGAAAAAAGATATATGCATCTCTGAAGCAAAATCTAAAAGACAGGGGCAAGCTGTTTCATATATGTAGTAAATAATGCTAGTCATGGGATAGCAATGACATGCAGTGTGTTTATGCTGTGTATCCCCTCAGTCGCAACTGGATACTTACAAACATTGTGTCAACAGCAGCTTCAAGATTTCTATATACAAGTCGTTTATTGAGTTCATCTGTGCGTTCGACAATAAAATCTCGGATACTGGTTTTCGCATGGACAATGGAAATTCGTGTCAACTACAACGATTTGGTTCCAACAGCTTGCGTTTTCTGGCTTGCGGAAAGCAATTAGAAGAACAGTGAGGAACTGTAACCTCGCTTGAACACTGACGGATGTAAGAACCAATCGTATACAGCATTGGCCACCACGACGTCAGCTAAGTAAAAAGTGAAGCGCAACGTCATGGATACACTAGACGTAGGGTAGAGTCAACAAAACAGAGCTGGTCCCGCTGAATTTATATGGCTTGTGTCTACAGAATGTCCGCAATGAATTGATTTTTCGTCATCCACAAAAGCGGGCAAAATTGTTAATATCAAGTAGATCACGCAATCGGCCAACTTAGCTGTAAGTTCCTACGGTTCGACAACTGGTGGTCACTCCGCTGAGTAAGTGATATTCATTGAAAACAGATATTCGGGGAATCTACAGAACGAATCTCAATATGCATCGAAGAGAGGCAGGAATGTTGTAGAAACGTTCACCGGATAAGTAAACAGCTGTAGGGATTAAACAAGAATGTTTGGAAATGAACATCCGCAAAATAACACTTCCAAAGAAGATTGATTGCTATTAAGGTCTATAATAAAGAATGTTTATCCCATTGTACCGATGCCACACACGCTATGGAAGCTTCTGGTCTTAAGGATAGTGGTCTCCAGCACGACTCATCGGGATATTGGCTTGCGTTTGTTTAGTCAGAAAGCAATCGGCTCAGATACCACAGCCTTCCTTGTCTAAACAGACTACTCAGGTTGTTTGCAGCCTTTCATATCCAGCATTATCTACTGTCAATCTTGATTACAAAATAGACTAAGCAAATATCTTAATAAACTGACACATCTAATGTCTGCTATGCTCCGAAAATATATACAACCAACAAATACTATTCCGACCATCTGAATGTTGGTAACAATTTGTCCAGATGACCAGTATTCATCTCCCGAGAGGAGTCTGTTCAAGTCGGTCAGTCCATTTTCCTGATCAATCTGTGGTCGCCTAACCGTAATCACACAGCTGGGTGACAGATGTATATCTTTAATGTCTAAGCATTCGTCAGGTGAGTCCCACTGTTTGGCATCAGTGTTTTGATCTTGCTTCAACAGAACATGTGCGCAGACGGACAACCTCAGATTTTCGACACCCAACTACACAGTTGATGGCAACCGCCAAAGGACACCTGCGCATAACCATCGTCACAAGTGGCTCACACCGTATCACTTTTGATCAAACCTACATACCCCGTATCCGACGTAAACCAAAGGGTCCCTGGATGGAGGCCTTTGTGGTTCAGCCGGCTTACCAGATGGCACGCTAGTATGGAACTAAAGCCCTTATATCTCGGAAAATAAACAGAGATTCTAATAATGAGATGAAAGCTGA
>LUCH01000321.1:231040-243389 GCA_013368495.1 Paragonimus heterotremus | reverse complement strand
ACTTGCTATCGCATACATCCCAACGCCCATACTCATCAATGCCTATTAGTACCAACTGATGCATACATCTAGCGTTGTGTATTCACTACTACTAACATAATCTGAAAGCCTATACGAATGCAGACGTACCATACGCGTGTTAACATAAGGCTGGGGGGAAACCTTGGGTGTGTGAACCTCGGAGCTAGCATCACAAAACTGGTGAGCCCGTTCCATTAAATATTTTTACTACAGTGGATTTCCCGCGCGAGGGGTGGAAAGGAATATCCCATCGTGTCAACGGAGCCGGTCGACTCAATAATTTCACAGCCGAGTTAATGGGCCCCGCAACTTTGAGTGTCTCTGCTGTCAATTTCTTCTTCTTGTGCTCCTGAAGAAAGTTGATAGACCCAGGAAGGAGGAGGGTTAACATGCGAATAAACCTGGTCCAGAACAACGACATTTGGGTTGAGGACCTGGTAACGCATCAGATAACTGCGAAAGCATGAGAGTTAAGATGAACGGTTTGTGGTTTTTTACGTGTCCAGATACTCAAAGAACTCAAAACAAAAATGAATGGGTGGACAGTTAACGATAAAACAGTCGAAATATATATATATCGTCAAGTCTAGATATATCTTAATACAGAATGACAAGTGGACAAAAACGATGAGCACGAATGTGCGAATATGTAATAGTGAATAACGTCATTTCCAAAAATAACAAACGTTAACATTCCGCAGCACGTACAAGTTTGCCAAACTCTTTACCAAAACCACTATACTTAAAGTTAGAGGGATTAGGGGTTGCGGTTGCGAGATTATCGGTAACCGCAGGGGGCTCCGTGGACGAATCGTTTTTGCTGGTACCTGAGGGTTCCAAGTAAGGAAAAATAATTTTCGACAAAGGTGTGGCCACTGAGGCCTCCATAAATGCTAGTTTCAGCCTGTTGATAGAAACTACCTCGGGTTTACCGTTGCTGCCAACGGTGCAGGTTTCTGTGTCTCTTGCGAGGACATGATAGGGGTCGGTGTATGACGGTTGCAGTGGTCGATGCAGATCCCTGGTGCGTAGAAAGAAATGGAGGCACGAGGACAGCTTGTACTGCACATACACAGCTGATGATTGTTCTCCAGGCTGTACCGGGCGTAGCTATCGCATGTGGTGAATCAAACGTGCTCTGTAGCTGTCGTAATCTTGCGGTGCTGAAGGTGCAGGTGAAACGAACCCACTTGGTAACCTGAGTGTGCAACCCAAAACTTGTTCCGCTGCAGTAGCGGCCAAGTCTTCTTTAGCTGTATTTCGCTGTCCTAAAAGAACTAACGAGACTGTCTCTACACGAAGGATTAACATGCGCACTAACAGCGGCTTTCAGTTAACGATGAAAACGTTCTACCATCCCATTTGCTGCCAAAAGTTAAGTCGTTGTGTAAAGTTGCTTGCATCTCAGCGTATTTAAAATGGCTACAGAATGTGCTTCAAAGCGTAATCCATGATCTGTGGTCGAAAATGATGGGTAACCGAATTGTGCCATCCACTTTTACAGGAAGGCGCTGACTACCGTTTCTGTGGAGCAGTTAGACAACAGTATGAATGCGGGTCATCCTGTAAGGCAGTCAACACACATCAACAGATAGTCATTTGAGGGTAGTAAGAGGCCAACAAGATCGGCGTGCACGTGGTGAAAACTTGCGTCTGGTAAAGATAAAGTGTCAAGAAGGCTCTTCTTATGACGATGGAATTTGGACGTTGGCATGGGAGACAAGAACGGTTGCAATTACGCACATCGTGGTTGACCCTAGACCATACGAAACGTCCAGTGGCAAGTTCAACTGAAGCGCGTATGCCAGGTTGAGACTGTGCGGCGGAACGATGCAGGCTCTACGCGGCGAAGTGTGTCCTGAGAAGCCTCGCACAGGACTGTTCCCTCTGACGATGTCAGGGGTACGATTAGATTGTGAGAGATTTTTTTACGAAGATGCTCGATCTCATGGTGACTGGCTTGCGCTGCAGTCAATCAATGCTGTCAAATCAATGTCACTGTCAGCACGTGCGCTGATGTTATGAACGCGTGAAAGTGTCCATGACAGTGTTTTTGGCATTTGAGACATGTCATATATCAGTCATGAACTGTGAGATATAGTCCAGGTGCTCAACTTTCCTTGGGGAATTTTTGTGGGGTGAAGCGGTTAAAGAATAGATTAACGGTTTACGATCAACGTAAACCGTAAGGGTCCCGCCTCCCAATGAATTATGGAAGTAACGGATTTCCCGATAGATGGTCAGGAACTCTCTACCAAACACATTGTGGAGGGATTCCGCGGGTTGTTTGCGTTTGGAGAAGAAGTCTAAAAGTTGCCACTGATTACCAATGAATTGCTGTGACAGAGCACCAACAGCTAAGTTGAAAGCGCCGATCACGACTGAAATTTGTGCGTTTGGACTGGGACGAACAAGGAGAGCTAAACAGGCGACCGCATCTTTGAGCTCAGTGAACTGGAAATTGCGTTCATCTACACGGGAAGATCGGCCATTGGTTGCATTATGTGCACATAGCGAAGTAAGAAACGTCGATGTTGGTTGATCTAACCACTAAAACGACGAAGTTACTTGAAAGAATTTGCCTCGAGGTATTCATTGATGGCTTTGACCTTATCCCTGAGTGGGGCGGTTTCATTTTCTGAGATCTTTTGGCCCAAAACTCTGTTGTGACCTTACCTAGTGTTCGCCTGGTGGAAATGACTGTGACGCCATGATGGATCAGACGTTTCAGTAAGGTGCAAAGATGTGTATGGTGTTCTTCTTGTGAAGAACTAGTAACTAAAATATCATCCAGGTAGGGAAAGACAAAGTCCAAACCGCATGTCACTTAGTGAATGAGGTGTTGAAAAGTGTGAGCTGCGTTGCTCAAACCAAATGGCATTGGAGAATACTGGGAGAGGCCAAAAGAGGTTTTAGTTGCTGTTTTTTGTACATATTCTTTGACTACCGGGACCCGATGATAAGCACCTACCAGATCTGTCTTTCTGAATATGGTTATTCCATATAAACATATGCATCCGAGGGATCGGGTGTTAGTCAAGGACTGTTGCTTTGTTGAGCCCGCGGTAATCATCGTATGAACGCCAATCATTTGACTTTTCGGGGACTGAATGCAGTAGTTAAGCCGATGGACTCTCAGAAGAGTGTATTATTCCGAATTTGAACCCTGCCTTAGCGAGCTTCAGTTTATTGGGAGCTAACCGGTGAGGCCACAGTGAGACGGGAGGTCCGTTGGTGCAGATGTGGCGCGTGATATTGGGGGTCACTGTTGAGATGTTGCTCGATGTACGAACGAGCTGTAAGAACTCATTGAAGAGATCCACAAATTGCGGATTGGGCATACGTGGATGTCATGACCGTCACTGTTGCGTGCGTGCCGGATATGTTTACCTTAGTGTTGGAATCTGTTAGCGGACGGCGTCTTGTATCTACCAGAAGGTCGAAATTCTGGTGAAAATTGATGCCCACTATGGCGAAAGGTGCCGTGGCAATTATGAACACCCGACGGACTATCTGCCGGAAGCTCAAATTAGGGATTAAAGACCGCTGTGCATATATGGTTATTGTAATGAAATTGGACTGGAGCGGTTTTGTGATTGCAGAAAGTTCAGCCAAACAGTCTTCGTGCACAAACTGCCACGGACGGAATTATAGTCACACTAGCGCCAACCAATCGTAGACGGTGATCAACTGCTGTTGAATGCGTATCCGTTTCAAACAACCGAGATGGTAGATGCAAGGCCCTGGAACAACACAACAACAAATTAGCCAATCAAAACGTGAAGACGCCTTTCGCATAACAGTCGTGAATTCTGTTTTTCCCCTATAAAAGGTGTTGCTACTCAAATAAATTGCGATCGCTTAGTGCCGCTCAGATTCCTGTTCTGATTTTTCTCGATAGGGCAGCTCAGTACGTGACATGGTATCAAAGGACAAAAATGCTTACATGCAGCTTCCAAGGCAGTTCGTCGAATGTTTTTGCAATTGTTCATCCTGAGTAGTAGGACCTGACCAGCAAAAGCCGACTGTCAGAGGCATGGCAAATGTAGAGGCAGAAGTTTGATACTTACTCAGTGTTGAACAGTTCGTCCCAACGATCGAAAGAATACCAGCTGGCGATGTTCCGGCATTGCGTTGGAGACGGAGGCAGAAAAATCTCGAAAAGTTCTATTTTTTTGACGACCAAGACATGATCAACCTGGATGTAGTGGAACAGGTGTTTGAACTACAATAATTCTCGATAAGAAAACAACGAGTGGAGTCAAGGACTGGACTCACCAAAGATTGATAATGTTTTTGAGGCGTCCAATGATGCTGGAAAGTATTCGGATTGTTCCAAGCGTAGCTGAGGATACAAAGTAACCGAGCTGAAAGTAAGTCCAACAAATAAGATGTTTTAACCAGGATAGCCACCACCGGCGTCGTAGGAAGAACCGGCAAGCGCGTGTAGCAGAGTTTATTCGAAAACGTGTCTTGTTCTTGTTTTTACTGAAGTCAAAAAAGTACAATGTGGTCTGATGCAGCAGTTACGCAATGTTAGCGAAATGAAGTACAAAATAATAAAAATTCTACATGGATACGGTGATCAGTAGATTCAAAGAATACTGTCGCGAGTAGGCGACCGAAATTTTTGAACGTTTTCTTTTCTTTTAAAGGAACTGTTTTCAAGGTGAATCTATCAGTCAGCATGTGACGGCGTTGAAAGATCTCGCTAGGACCTGCGATTTCTGCAATTGCATGGAGGATAGTCTCCAGCGTGTTCGACTGGTTCTTGGCAATCGGGACACTGTAATGATCGAGAGACTGCTGAGAGGGAGACAGTTAGCACTTGCCCAGAGTATTGACATTTGCAACAGCGTATTGGCTGCACAACAGAGAATCAAGGACCCTAACAGTCAAAATGGAACAGAGCTGAACACGATTAGCCGAACACGAGCTATACCCACAGTATTACACCCTTGTTTTGTGGCGTAGACCATTAACCATAAAAACAGAAATATGTGGCGTTTGGAAAAAATTGCATGAATTGGTGAGAGAAAAACCACTTCGTCAAGCATTGCAAGTCATTCGTCCAACTGATCACTGAAGAGGCGGAGGTCCAGTATATGCTGAATAGCGTTCGAGATGCCCCATGATCAAGAAGGGTTTACGCTGAACGTTTTATCGAAGGGAAACAACGGCGAGTTCAGTTGGATTCGGACGTGTTCGTCAATTCTTTGCCGGCAGAGTATCTTCAAACATCAGTCATGAGACTGTCCAGTACGCAACCACCCATGTGAAGTAGATCGAAACGCGAGTGTTCTGAAGAGTAAGTATGCCGATCAAAAATCCGAAGAAAGGCAAATCCTATGTTTTTTCACTTTGTTATAAAAAGAGGTTTCACATCAGTTCTCCAATTGGATGCGATTCCATCGACTATGACTTTTAATGATGATAGTTTTCTTCTTTTGTTAGGGATGCTTCATGTGTTCGATCAGTACTGTCCTGTGTTTGATTCGGCTTTGAGTTTTGTGCCAAGTACTGCTAGTCTTTCCGTAGCCGAGAATGCCGTACAGGTTGTGCTACCAGTCAGGGAGGCACAATTAGCCATCCGTGAGCAATTTAAGGACGAGTTGAGACGTTTGTTCGAGCTGAGAGTAATAGCAGCAGTAGATGGGTCTACCGACAGGGTTTCAATAACTTTGGAAAGGTCCGGTGGTATTCGTGCGTGCATTGACCCCAGGTCACTGAATGTTGTTCTCACAAGGGAACAATGAAGGTTGCCGAATCCAGACAATATTTTGCCCGAATGAATCCAAGTCCGTTTCTTTACGAAAGTTGATTTATCTTTCGCGTACTGTCAACTGGTGTTGGATGAAGAATCCAAATTTCTAACTACATTTAGCACCCCTTTTGGGCGTTGTTGGTGGCTGCGTTTACCTTTTGGACTAAAGGTGTCGAGCAAAATTGTCCAAAAACGTCTAATTCGGGCGCTTGAAAAAATCCGAGGAACGACTTGTGTTGTTGACAATGTGCTGATATACAGGAGCACGAGTACGGAGCACGACCGGAATACTGAGACTTTTCTAAAACGGTACATGTTACAAAGAATACCGTTATCACGAAATCAGATGGTTTTTCGGGAGACAGGAAGACTGAAATTCGTTTTTGGACTATTTTCAGATCTGTTATTCAAGCAGTACCACCGAATGTGTAGTCGTCAACAAACTGCGTGTTCACTTCGCTCGCTATGACATACCAGATGTGTTTTTCTCTGATAATGGTCTTCAGTTTGTGTGTCGAATTCAAGGCATTTGCAAATACCTGGGAGTTTCAACATCGAACAAGCAGCCCATGCCACAGTCAGTCAAACACGAAAGCCGAAGTGGCAGTTAGGGCTGCCAAAAGACTGCTACAGATTGCCCAAGAGTCAGTGGGAGACTCCTATCTAATGCTTCTGGAAAGGAGTGACATGCAGATTGAGATCATCAGATAAAATGCGACAAAGCGACTGTTTGGGAGAAGGACGCGGACAGAACTGATTGTGGCATCTGGACTGTTCAGCTGTGACATATTGGACTGGTTAAAAGTTCAGGGAAGTTTACAACGATGTAGGACGCAACAAAAATGCACTATGATTGTCGACTGGGAAACCAACAAGCTTTAAACCAGGAAATGATTCGTGAATCCAGTGTGTTCCTGCAATGCTAACCAAATTTGACGATTATGACAGGATGGATTTACTGAGATTTCCTAAACAGCCCGATCATCCTGACACCTCCTTAGCACCTCTTCAAAGCTTACGAAAATGCTGTGACCGTAAGTATATTCCGGTGGTTTTCGCTGAAGATTACCTTTCTGCCGCAGTCGGCAAGCGTACCTAGCCTCGGTACTTGCAGGTTGCTCACTAAGACTAACATTTCAAACAGAAAAAGTCGAATAAAACTTGTCGTGTAGCATGTTCGTAGTAACTTTCTGGCACACCAAGAAACAGTAGTGTGTACTATCACAAAACCCAAATGCGATTACTGCCGAGATTGCCTCAAGTGAGCTACATGTAAGTGCCGAATCCAGTGCAGAAGTTCAAAAACTGAATCACCGCCATTGCAGTAGAGGATGGCAGTCTTGAGGCGCATTACAATACACAGACGCAACCACTCTCATTCAGTGAGTTTCTTTACGTGCACTGATATGCTAAGATTACAGTGGAGCTAAAACTGCTTCCCGGTATAGTTGCACATCAACAACACTTCACTTTTAACAGACTGGGCGAGATTTTTCACGTCTGCTCCCGACGAAACCGGTTAATTTTAGACAACACGATGATCTGATATAAGCAGAGTGTGAGACGGTGAACTGTCCATCCATGGTAAAACAGAGTTTCGTGGCGATATGAAAATCGGTATAAAGGATGGTGTAACTCTATTTGGGTTCGCATCTGAATATTGTTCCGCAGATCACTCGAGAATAGGTTTTGGAAATAGGTGATATCATCCGAAACTCTATTTGTTCCCAGTGTGATTCACATATCGCCTTCTGCCAGAAATTGGATCATTTCAGGGTGTTTAGGATTATATCGGGTTACCAGTGGGCCGAACATTGTTTCTTCTAGACAACAATTCCACCAACCACGTTGTTGTGTTTATCTAGAAGTCAGCCTCATTGGGTCATAGTGACCACGAGGTAAGTCAAGTTAGCAATCCCACAGGAAACTGGACAATATACTCCCCAAAAATATATGTTGATAGACTTATCATAAAGCGAATTTCATATGGATAAAGACATCTCACCTAAGTTGAATGGCTTAACCTCATCGCCACACTCACTTTAGGCAACTAGTGGCGGACCGTTGTTTATGAAATCTGTAAAGCTATTAACAAGCACGTTTCAGTAAAGTGACTCCACTTGATAAAAGACCAAGACGCCTTAGAAATAGAACCAAACGTCTGCATGAATTGAAACGTTTCGCTTGGATCATGCATAAAACCTAGCAGAGTGAATTTGCGTTTGATGAGATTTTCATATGGACATCCATTTTTTCATTAACGCAATCTCGCTCAAACGCTGGAGGTCAGTGGTAGGTGTTTCTTAGACGATGTCTGAACACATGTAAAGGATAGAGCTGGCAAATCACAACCGCAACCCCTTGATGGTGGCGGTGGTCAATATTCTGAGTAAGCAGTACTCAAGTGTTTATAAATGCAAACCACGAGCGATTTTCGAGCACATAGACCTTAACTGGTTTACCCCGAATATCGGTGAAAAACCGGAATCAAATCAGATAATCAACAAATCCATATGTCAACCATTTTTCAGATTTGATATCTGTTTTCATGTTTAAAGGCTGCTCCACCAAAGTAGTACAGTCGGTCACAGTGTCATTAGCTGTTTATAGTCAACTGGTCATCTACTGAAAGTCTGGAGAAATTTCATGATCATATCAAGCTCCAAAAGTAAGTGTAAAAAAGACCCAGTAAGTACATTCGACCAGTGATGTTGTTTTCAGTAATGTGCAAATAAATTGAGCCTTTCTCAGATGACTCGCACCGGACAAGGGTCAGGGACTTGGAACTCATCAACAAGCAACAGCATAACCCCCGTAATGGATACTCAAGCTTCAAAAATCTACTTATTGTTGGTGATCTCCAGGAGAAAGCTACTGACGCAGGATTGTCCGTTGTCGTGGAAGATCTTGGATTTTTAAATACCAGATAAGGTTTATTATTTTCTATATGTCCACGGAAACTCGAGAGTTTTGGCTTTGACGATTACCTACTCGCATGGCATGAGCATTATCAAGCTGTACGTATGTTCAGCACCGATGTGAATGGACAGCTCTCAATGTGGCTTCCTATCAACTGTGGCACTTCACAAGGGTACATCTTAAAACAACTGCTGTTCATTCTGTTCTTTCAGGAACTACTGCGGTGATTGCCACTAAGCCAATCTATCGGTCCTGTTGTTTTAGGACATCGCTGAGTGAATAAACGCAAAATTGCCTCCGAGAAATAAACTTCCCATTTGCTAAACTTTAAACGATTTTCAGCGTTATGTACACGGGTTCGAGGTTGAAAGCTCGAGTCACCTGGATACAGTCAGTTTGTTTGTTTCGACATCCAGCGGTTTTCTGTTGATCCGAAAGGCAGTAATTGAAAACGGGGTGTAGCAGCAAGTAGGAATCTAATAACGCGTTGAAGGGTAACCAGCAACATTTAATGGAATGTCGTCCCAGTGGTTGATGATCTTGTAAGAAAAGAACTGTCGCCTAAGAAAGGTCCGAGGTTGCATCTTGTAGAACTTTTTGTTGTGACCACATCGACTGTTATCAGCTACTGGGTTAAAGAATCGCTGCATGAGTCCTACGCTAAGGAGGAAGTTTTTAATAGCTAAGTCACTGCATAATCTTCGAAACTCAAGTGGATAAATATCAACACTTTCGAGACAAGGCTTGTAAAAGTAATGTCGGAAGCCAGTAACTATTTTGGTGGCTACTTGCTGGACACGTTCAGTGGCGAGTATGTCTTTCTTCAAGCCGGTGTATACGACTTGATTAGCACTCGTGCAGTGGTCTCAAATAAACTCAGTAAACCTTCGAAAGGCGTGCCTGTATATGTGAGTAAAGGATACTTTCATCATCCGAATAGTTCTAGATCCCTTTTTGGCGACTGTCTGGTGGTGATAAGAGAAGCATAAACCGGTCGGCAGCCCAATATTTAGGTTTTTCTTCAAATCAACTTTTGAAATATCTATTACACTGTGTGCACTATGTATCACAAACAGATTCCCGAAGCCTCCTTCGAGCGGCATATGTGCACATCCGCTGTCGTTTAGGGGGAGACTCCAGTTATCCGACCAGTACCTAATACAGTCAAGGTCAATCTGCAATGCACTGGGACCACAAGCGTTCCAGATTTTGGAGTCCTCATAATAAAGAGAGCATTTCTGGAAATAAGTTCGAGACTACTGATATACATCAGAAACAACACTGGGCCAGGTATGGATCCTTGAGGAATTTAAGCGGAGATCAGGGAGTGAGAAGAAAGGTCCGATTCGGTTTTCACACTGAAACTTCTACTATTAAGGAAGGATGCAATCCAGCATAGATTATGTCCCCCGATTCTGTAATCTTCTGGTCTATGTACAAGTGAACCGTCTTCGACAGGGTGGAAGGCGTTGGTAAAGATTTATTACTAGTACGTCAAAACTGGTCCTGGAATTAAATAAAGTCAACTATTCCATTTCTAAATTAATGTAACCATCACAAATGACATTGTGTACTTTTAAATTATGTGAAAGATTTCTGTCTGACTGAAAGTCTGAACATTCTTATTTCGTTGGGAGAAATCGAAGATTATTTACAGCATTTCGAAGCGTATCACCTCACCGGCAAACAGCTGAGAGCGGAAAAGAAAATTACTTAACTGTTGACCGTAATCCCCGTAGATGCATACAGATCGACGATAAACTCGTCATTTTCTAATTCACCTATTTCTTTTTTTCTACGAATCTTAAGAGGAAGTGCAACTGTCTGATGTTCAGCCTGTAAATTTGCAAACGTCCGAACGAACGAACTTTAAACACATGGTGGGGATGAAAATTGGAATATCACACTTTGCATTCTGAAAATTTAGATTCAAGCAGCTCGGTGTAATTTTGAAAACCAATTACAAACTCCTCCTCCTGACCAAATAACTGCTGGAATAAATGAGCCTGACCTACAACGAAAGTTTTTATCACTCCACCATTCCATGCTTCAGCCGGCTAGATTATCCTGTGAGCAGTATCAAAATGTCAAAGCTGCTGTCAGAGTTTTATTGACGATTGTCTGCAACAATAATGTGAAAATACCGAAGGGCCAACAAAAACGTCGTTCCAGAAAAGTTAATATTCTAAACGCAAATTGCATTAATCAAAACGCATCTGAGTCAAACAGCATTTAAGCGGTATAAAATCTGTAATTCGTATGATTGAGTAGCAACCCTATCTATTGAATATTGGATATGTTAGAGTTCTGCTTGTCATGTGCACCCTTTTTGCTACTAACCTACGTATGTGAGTAGGGTACTTGCACACTTGAACGTACGCCTCCCACAGTGCGCTGGCTTACAGTTACCCGGTATTAACGTTCCATCTTGATGTTCGTTCGCTTGCTCGTTGATTTCTTGTTTTGACAATGTACCCTTTAAGTACCCATTGAGTTATTTTTGACAGGTCGTCTCGATTAGCTCGAATCTAAACCAGCAAACAATTTTGGTTAACTTGTCGACTTTGAAACGTCAAATATCACAACTGTGATAGAATTGGTCGCAATTAATCAGTTCATGAAGGTTCACAAACCTCATTTACACGATCCATTCCCGAACTTCGTTATATTGCTGTTGTCATCAATTATGTTGCTGCTACCAGTCATATCGAACTGCCTTATCTAGTTATTAATTACGTGAAAATTCATTCATTGTGTACGTTAGCAGCGTTGAATAATTTATTTCGGTCGACTGCACGAAGTGTATTAAGACGGTAACTATAAAAACTTCTGCTAAAAGTACCAATGAGCGCTCTTTAACAACTCTTGGCTCTTGACATTTATCGTTTATTGATCGTGGTGCATCAATCGTAGATCTGAAATGTGTGAGACTTTTAAGTATTTTTGTCTCAATGTTACTATATGTACTGAAACAAAAAGTGTGCAACGTACTTCTCTAATGTTCCAACGCTTCTGATGGTAGGTGTGTTTAGTCACTTTGGCTCAAACTCAGAGGCAACCCCATTTTTATGAAGCTACTGGAGTAAATTGTTTGCGAAAACAAATGACCAGCTTGTTGAGGAAGGGATCTGTTCGGATGCTACCAAGGATGCGTTCTATGATGCCCTCGTTGACCTTCTGAGGCAAACTAAACACTCAGACATCATCACACTAGCGGGAAATTTTAATGCTCAGCCTGGTCGTCTTTCTCCGGATGAGCAGCGGCTAGGAGGCATGTTTGGTGTCCGGGCACAACGCACTGATAATGGCGAAAGACTGCTGCAATTGTGCGCATCCCACGGTCTGTATATTTCGATCACCGCATTCCAACACAAGAAGAAGTACTGTGTTACCTGGAGACCACCGTGTGCTTCTCAGCCGTGGACGCAGTTGGATCATACAGCAGTCAGTTATAGGTGACTCCATGCTGTTGTGTGTGTCCCTTTTGTTTTGTCATTTGCCCGTAAATGCTCGTAAATCCAAGGTACTTAATTGGCATTCAAGCGATGAGGGTGTAAAGAACGCTTACCAGAAGGTGTTGGTGAAGATGTTGCCTAGTTTGAGTCAGATGAGTGATTCTAACGAACACTGGGAACAAATCGCCAC
>LUCH01000321.1:133591-223396 GCA_013368495.1 Paragonimus heterotremus | reverse complement strand
CCTTGTTCAGGCGTTGAAGTTGCCATGGCCAACAACGCACACCATGACCGATCAAACAGTCACGGTCCCAGTGGCGTCATAATGGTGACGTAATTGGATCAAAACGTTGTTCCCGTGTATGCCGATGACGTGTCTGACCTCACCCAAACTAGGTACTTGTTTTAGTCCGTTTCGCCCTGACAACTCTGTTTCATATAAATTGTTATTTAATTAGCCTGATGACGAATAACCGAAAACGAGCTTTGTTCACTACATTGTTGTTTTCTGATGACTACCCTGAGGATTTTTAACCATTTGGTCTTTCTGTTTGCTATCTGGTGGTAGAAAGTGGCACACATATGTTGGTAGCTAAGTGCAATTAACCCTTCCGCAAAATAATCGCTTTCAAATTGTGAGCTATTTGTTCTCAGCGTGGTCCAGAAACCATAAGATTTTACCCAAAGTTCAACAGAAGCGTGTGTCAAGATTTGACGGCGAACGTCAGATAAAGAGATAGCCCCAGGCCATTGCTTGAGATGGTCTATCATCGTTGACACATAAATTATGCTATTGGAAGGCGGAAGATGACCTGCAATATTTATATTAAAGTGTAACGGTGGATCAGAAGTCGATCGTTTTGAGCCAGTTCGGGCCAATACACGACAACGGAACGTAGCTTGTTAACAAGCGGAACCCATGTGCGAAATTTATTTTGTCCACCGGACCAGATGTACTTATCAGACATGTGTTTTGTTGTGGCCTAGAGGCCGAGAAGAGAATTTTTGTGTGTGTTAGACACGCAGCTCTAGAAGGTTGATGGCATGAATGAATAGGGTGGCCTACAGAAAGGCCGCGCTGAATAGTCCCGGATGTGGTCGAAACTGGTATATTCGAGAGGCTCAAGGATGGCTGCTAGAAAGACTGTTGGAGCTCACTGTTTGTAAGTTGTGCGTCGGACATAATGGCTTGGTCGATGTCGTGGTCATCAAGTGCCGATGCACTTGACAGAGTATCATCCACAACAGTGTTGCTGTCATACGTGACACACATCTGCAAAAGTGCGACATAAAAACGAAATGGTGCCCTGAATTTGTGAGTAAGATTCAGGTTGCCCGCCAGAAGAGACAACGCATGTCCTGTTGACTTTAAATGGTAATCCAATGACCAGGAATCCTCCTCCAGTTTGAGTCACAGAGATCATTAAACTTGTGGAGGGAGACTTTGGTTGGCGTGTAATAATTGAGCATTTTGTTTTATACAGTCTGTTCAACACTCACGACTGATCACAACTTTAATTCTTGGGGGAGTAACAGGGAAATGTTTGGAAACATAACAGCTGCGATCAATGGCGGTTGATTTTTAATCTACTTGGTCCAGACACTATTGTCAACTGGTTATTCACGGTTTATATCGATTCACATGACGCGGGGCTTTTACGATACAAAGGTCAGTTCGTTTGCGCTACAATGTATCGCCGAGTAGAGTTAGTTCCCTGTATTCTCAGATTTGTTTGCCTTTGACATTGTGTAACCAGCCATTACGGAATTGTACTGAAAAATACCTTATCTTAGTCATTTAGATGATGAAGCCTCATTAGCATCATGATAGAACGCCATAGGCTATTGTGCACTTTCACTCTTGTGCATTACTGAAACCTTATCAGTCACTGAGATTAGAGTTTTGTATGCTTCTACCGGGAAACCAGACTCTCATGAACCCCGACCGTGTTTTAGGGGGAAACTATCAGGATACCATTCACAATGACCTGTCTGCAATGGAGACTTAACTGTACACTTTTGAGCCCTCTCAAATGTTTGGCTGATTAAACAATTTGGGTGTAATTAGTTCGTGTTTATGGAGATACTTGCCACCTTTTTCGCTTTACAAACCGACTGTTAATCGGCTTTCCTCTTCTTCTTTTAATCGAGGTAACTAATCAGTTTCTGTGCCGTTTATTTTACTGTCTATTTTGGGCCCATTTGGAGTGAAACTTTATGGCTGGTACTCATTTACTACGTAAACTTTCGTAATTCTGTGAAGAACAGTGTCGCTAGTACCAAACCGGTCTGGCGAAATTACATGAATACATTGCTTAAATCTTCATTCTCTGTTAGCTGCTAGAACACTCTTACGTCATCCAGCGACTAACAGCAGTTGAATGTCTACAAAAATGAATAGTGCTCAGTCCGCCGGCACAACTTTTGTCTAGGACGGGATATCGGGAAGCGCACTACAATAAAAGTGTCACACTATTTTGTTTCTTATTAGTATATGCGCATTCAAGTCCACCTTTTTGAAAAATGAGCTACTTTTCTTCTGTTTTATAGTTAATTTATTTTCCTGCAATTAAATGTCGACTAAAGGGTAAATTCATGCATTTGCTGACTATCATCTTATTTAGCATTCCGTGTACATGAATAAGAACTTATTTCATCCATCATATGCTTTTCAAATTACGGATCGATGAATGTAGCTAGAAGGTTCTGATAGTAATCTGTATTGTTTTATCAAATTCACTCAGTATAGCGCTATTGAGCTCAGTTTTGATAATGCCAGAAGTACTTTTCCGATATCATCGTACTCGTGTGTGTTATCACGTGAATGTGTCCCCTAAAAGCCACCTACATCATCGGTAGTGCCTTAATGTTGCATTGTGTTTGAAATAGAGTTCAACTATTGAAACGTTTTGAATCCGTAAGTGTGGAGCAATTTTTCCGCTTATGCTGCCATGGGTTCCTACTGAATGCTCCTTCAAGGTCATTTCACCAGCACCTCGACATTATGGGTTAAATTTTGCACTACTGTTTAGTAATTAGCTCGCTAAATACAACCTGTCTTCGAGTGTACTTGTCAGTTGGTTTCTGATATCCGATTAGCGCAATAGTAACGCATGAAGTCGAAGGAATGTACATAGTCAACCAGTTGAATTAGGTCGCACTATACTGTTTAAGATTTCATGTTCAACCACTTCCTCGCAATATCTGAGTATGAAAATTCATGTCGATATCAGATAATTTTTAACTGGTTACACCCGTCTGGTAAAAGACTCACTTCTGAACGTATCATATACGCATACATCATGTTTGCTACTAACGTTTTATGTATGGTACCAGTTTGCCCAAGACATCTAGGTCTGATCGAAAGAAGTTGATGGAACAACAAATCAGATTACAAAATTTGTTTTCTGTGTTTGATCATCAGACTAATTGTAACACAATAGCTTTGAGAACAATAGCCAGGGTGAGTAAGAAAATCGACCACCAGTGTTTACGGGCTATGTTTGCTAGCAGTTACGCAAATATCGTTCCAAGTTGTGTTTGGTCGATTGTGCGCTCGTGTGCGCACGAACCCGTTACGGACGTAGAGGTGCGCGTTGGGCAGCCGGATGTTAATGACCTCGACAACGATCAACATTCGAAACAGCTTGCAGTAATACTCCAAACCTTCTTGAACATGTACAATACTTTGTTTAAAACAGCATCACCAGTACCTTACTTTTGTCTTCTACGTCGTAAGGACAATCAGCGTGACTTAGACGTTCAAATTAAAAATCTATATCAACGGTCAACTGCGTTGAATTCACTATCAGCTTCAAACGAAGAAACACTGGATTTGATGTGAGATTGTTGGTGTCGTCAATATTTGAAATATATACCGCAAGTAAAACTGACCTTAACCAAACGTTATCTACGAAAGAAGCGTATGACGTTTTCCGGATAAGAAAAAATATCGAGAATTGTTTCAATGAACGAGATTAACCGTGTTGCTGAAATAAACCGTGGAGTGGCTGATATTTTGAAGTTCATGTAAACAGAGTGCATCGAATAAACAGTGATTAATGACCTCATCAAGTTCGAGTGCATCTGTCACACTTTAGACCATAAAGTATGCCTAAAGTGCACAAAGAATGTCTGCCTTTAAAACCCATTTTAGATATACAAAACTTGCCCTACCATCTTCTGATCAAATGGTCCGTCGGTTTTCCGAAATCTATCAACTCGGACGAGGAAAAGCATGGTTATTTGGACTCGTTCTAATTCATCGACATAATTCTGGGCCCAAGGTTGAATATTTATTCTCACTTTATATCACTTCTCTATCTGCGAACGTGACTCTACAAGAGACAGTTGACGACCTGAGCGATGAAGCCGAACGTAACAGTAGACATATGAACATCTCATGGGATGGGTGGGGAGAGCTGCTGATGCTCTGCACTACTAACGTTTAGTTTCTATTTACTAACGAAATCTACCAACAGAAAGATGTTGCAGAATTCGGCTGTCCTCCGGGTCCTTTCCGAGCTGAAGTTTTTGTTAGCAGCTTATAGACCAGAGTGTAGTCATTGACCAATTTATATTTTATAACTGCTAATTAGATGACATTTCGTTTCGCCAATGAGGTTTTCAACATGATTGGCATGATGTCAACTTTTAATTCGACTGTTAACAGTAGCAAATTCACGAAAGAATCAAACGGCAACGATCAAATACATTTTCTGCATGTCGGCTTGATAAGAAGAAAGGGTTTTTCAGTCCAGCGAAAAGTTCACAAGAAACAGACTCCAAATGGTCAATATGTCCAATCTATCAGTTTCGTTTCGTTGAATCAGAAACGAAATCTCATGCGATATATGATGCCAGGGCGTTTAAGGTTTGCATGACTGACAATCTGCAAGTTGAGGTAGACTTTTCACAAGAACGGTTCAGGCAGAGTGGTTACTCAATTCGTTTAATTGAGAAGATAGGGCAGACAGTCGAGGTGAAACATAGGTTGCCCTCTGTTACATCGACAGAGAATCATCGGTTTCGTGCGGTCGTTTTAAAAAAGCGAGTTTGGGTTAACTCAAATACGTGGCAAGATGTTTGTGGACCTCACGATGTTGGTAGCACCAAGTAAAACATTGATCATCTAAACAATTTAAAGATTGTTTATGCGTTGGATAGCATAGACGCACGATTCCAGTTGAACAGAGGTTTCAAACTGAGGTAAACTAAATCACCAACCCTCCAGCACTATCTGCCTGAGTAAGTGATTGTACACCAGCTTGACATTAGCGAAGTGTGTACCACACGAATCTGGTCAAGATTGATGGTGCAGGCTATTCAAAACCTAATTGTTTATTCGCACGTGAATGACGTTCTAATACAGTTCAGACGACCAGCGCAAAATCTGAAGGTTAGACGAATGAAGACCCCCAGCAAGAAGATGATTATGCAACGTAAAATCCTCGATCATCTTGACGACAGTCAAAGACCAAACGGTCGCAGACAAATGCGCAATCAGATGACGTTACTCACGTTTAAACCAACAATGTACCGAAACATAAAGTGGCTCAAGAGAAGAGCTTCGGAGAGAACTTTCAGGAAACATTTTGCTTAACACAGCTTACACCATGTCAAAATTTCCTACTGAACGCCAAACATCTCACATGTCACGAAACGATTTTACGATATTAAAATCTTTACAAATTCCGTCCGAAATAATCTGTGCTTTCGGTTGGCAATACCGATAACCGCTATATAGTAGAAATTTTCCTCAAAAGGAAAGACGTCTTCCACACCTCCGTCCTTAGTCTGTGTGTTGACCGACATCAAATGATGTCTCGAATGAAGGCCGTTTATCATACCTCTGACTTCGCAGCTTTGGTTAGCTAGAGGCGCCTAAAAATGTCTCCCATTATCGTTATCTGGTTAGCCATTTCCAGACAATAATACACAAATTGCCTGGGGCATATCTGTACTGATATCGACCCGTTTACTGGCGCCTTAGTACACAACGCACTTAAGAAATTGCGGGTGATATACATAAAGAATTAATTCTATTTTAACTGGCAAAACGTTATGTAGGAATCAAAATTGGTGGCGATCTTTCACGAGCGCGTGATCCTTTCTTGCTGAACCCCCTTCAAATCAGTGTTTGATAAAAATGTTAATTGTATAATGTTTTTACAAAAGCGTCACGAAAACCCGTGCATCGAATCTTAAAAACAAACCTGGTAATCTCTCGGATTCTCAGATGTGATCGTCATTTAAGACCGGGAACGGTTGTACTGATTCTGCGCCAGTCGCTCTGAGAATGTCGGCGTTTGCCGCTACCCGAATTGAATAATGATCCAGCCAGAGTAATCAGCCGCAAGGTATAGTTTATATTCGGTTTTTTGAAGCGTTATATGGATCTTGAGCCACAGCAAACGTTTTTGGAGATGCTTGGTTGTCAAAAGAAGTTTGTTCATTTAAACACAATAATTCATGCGGCTGTCGAGATGTTGGGCAATCGTTTGAATCGACTTTTTGTGCGTCTGACGTTGTCGCTGACGCGTAGCAGAACTGTGTTTTAGGCACAACCAAATATAACGCATAGTTGAAAACACTACTCACAATAATTTCGGTGGTTGTTCTAAACTCGGATAACGTGCGGATGGTTGGTTGCTGATTGTCGTTGTTTTATCAAGTGATTCAACCATCATCATTGTATTGTTTGCCGAGGACATTACGCTAGCTGTACACCGCGAAGAACTGTAGTAGGCAGCTAGGGCTGTCTAGACTGAAACAGTAGGTCAAAGGCTGCGTAAAATTGAGAGTGTTGATCAGCTGCAGTCTTCTATGTTTATCTGATTGTATGGTGTTAGCTTGTTGATGAGTTATGGTCGTTGGTTATTGACATGTTGAAATGTGATTAGTTGGACTCAAATTATAGGCGGACTCATAATTTTTACTCTTACTCTGCGGTCTTGAAAAGCTTCAGTTTTGCTGTACATCCAGATAAATAATGTCAACTTGTCATAATCAGTCTGTCAAGTCTCATCATTTGACGAACTAGTTTCCTTAACATGTGAAATAACGCTAGCTGATGTGTTTTATTTATATCCAACCTCGTCCTCTATTTTGTCAAGAGATGAAACTTTCTGTCCATTATTTTGTTTTAACGCGCCAATGGTGTTTCTCTGTTGGTTGCAACAGCATTTTACTTATAGACGGTTCGATAAACTTGACCATTTGGTCTATTATCCATTAGGCTGCCTGCGTCTTGATAAACCAGCCTCGACCTTGTTTCCAGTGATGTAATGGTTGAATCGTTTTTGTTAAGCAGTTACTTTTATATACTGACCCTTTCTCCGACCCGATACTTATATTACTCTGGACTGCAGTTGTTACATTGTCCATCTGAAATTAAGCTATTTCCATCCTACTGGATCTGTACATTCGGAGTTTTCAAAAGGAATCCCAATTGAGATCTGTTATGCCTAATGTTTTGTTATTGTTCCTTTTAGCTGCTCTTTCGCCGCTGTCTGCAAACTGAACACCTAAATAGGTCAATTTATCATCATCGTTGAAGTTATCTGATGTTAACCATTCGTGCCACTGGCGTCAACACGCCGATCGCTTTTGTTAGAGAGACGTGGTTTTATTGATAACGCTTTGCCGGTCGATTCATGGATCGTAAGGAAGCAATAACAGATGTGCTGTTTTCCTTCTTCGTGCATTCTCCGGATGTACTCACTACACTCATTCATTAACTGTGTACTAAGTGAGAGATTTTTGACAGTTCATTAGAATGTTATCATTTGGCTGACTATCAGATGGCAGAGATATTAAATAAACTGCATGTGGTAGTCTCAATATGTGAGTCTAAAATATTAGCAATCTGAAAAAGCCCGCTTATCAAAAATTGGGGTTCCTGTCCGCTTAGGTTTAGAGCCTGAAACTGTGAACAGTAGCAAACTTGGGATATCTGACATTCTTTTACGAGCATTTGCTGAAGTTCAATGTCGAAATATTTAAGCGAGCAGACATGAACAAAAATAGACTGAGTTTAATTATCACCCAACTTCATTAGGTATGATTCGTATACAGAATGTAGCAACAGCTCAGAACAGGAAAACGAAACTTCGGTTAGCAGCAACCGCATCATCAGAACGTTATTCGGGCAAGTCAGTCATTTTGTCGTGTAGATCTTACACCATATAAGAGTGCCGCCCTGATGCGAGCAACCAAGTGAGTGTGACTGAAAACAGTGTTGTGAAACTAATCAAATTTTGCTCTCTAGTGGTGAATTCATACAAATGGTGTGCAAAATAATGTTATCGGTGAACCCTCAGTAAGAAAACGGCCACTGAGATGAACGTAATGAAAACCCCACTTTTCATGAAGATGAACCAACGACCTCAGCCGTCTGATAAACCAGGTGCACAAGTTCGAGAAATTTAACTAATTGTAGTTCGCTATCTTTAGTCTTAATGTCACAAAATACCTCGAAAGTATTCTGTAGTTTCCTGGGATGGAATTGATTCACCACTTTTACTTTAGACTACCATTTAGGTCAGCAACATTTTTTCTGTTGTACTACAATGTAACTTCACACGTCACGCTTCCCGGTCTATTTTGTTCTAGCTTGCACTATACATGTATGCAAATAACATTAAGCTACCACTCGATTCTTCATCTATAGTATTTCCGTGATTCTTAAGGTCTGCCTTGTCCAATGTACACATCACTTCGGGATGGTTCCACATTTGGATGCCGGCTGTCTACGCAGATCAGTAAGGGATGTCACTAAATACCGCCGGTAGGTAGGAAAACCGCCAGCCTGTTTCATCATTTTATTCATTCGCTGTTTCTATTCACTCATTCATGAGCAAGTATGCAGCAAGTATAAATGATAATCATGACAATACTTAGGCAGTGTCTGTGCGACTCCCTATTTTGTATCAGCTCAAGATCAACCGGAAATGTTATTGCACCGTACTAGGTAGAGAAAGAATACCAAAAATTACGGGTTCCAGTCCAGAACTTGTGTCACATTCTACAAGATACCCCACTGTGAAAAAGCTGGACTTCGAATCAGAAACAGAAACAGCATGGTCAGATACATCTGGTGCTCTACTAACTGGAGTGATAAAACACATCGATGGGTGGGCTGTTACAGTACTTGTCGCAATGGACTTGCTGCTTCCGTGGCTGGTACGAAACCAGCAAATTCACTCTCATTAAATTATCGACTCTGTCACGCTACTTACCATTGATAAAATTCAAGTGCTCACTGGTATCATCGGTGAGTTCTAATGCAAATTGCATGAGAAATTCCACCTGAGTAGTCGTTCTCCTGGATCGTTTGGTGAGGCCCATAAAGCGCGGTTAGCTGGGTTAGTAATTAAGTGCAGGTATGAAAGTTATGTTCTTATGGCCTAGCCTAGCGGGTTAGCTGGTGGAATATTTACCTCGTTTAGTTAAGTTGTTTTTGTTGCTCGTCAGAAACCAGGCGCTTTTGTAATGGGGACTCTCCTGACTTACCTGGCATAGTAATTACTGCATACTAATAATTGAGTCATCTGTAATATGTAGGTACGCAGGCATATGCATGCGTGTTACACAGTAGCTGCATAAAAACCTTCGGCAAACCCATGTAAGCGAACCTGTGTGAATTAATGTATGTAGTTTATGTCTGCGTACTTGTTTCCTCGGATTAATGAAGGTTGGTGTACAATTTAGTTCAGAAGAACATGATTACTTCTGTCACATTTTACATGTCCTGAACTTTATGTTATTATTTCTACCTTATTCTTACGGGCTGCCTTCTTCTGTTGGTTTGCTGTTTTTGTAACGATACTGCTGACCAGCCCTAACAAGAGCAAAACTTGTGTTCAGTGCTTTTCTGCGTTTTTGAAGAAACAGTCAGGTAATCTGAGCATTACTCACAATCAGATATAGCTGAGTGCTTGCGTAAAATAATTAAATGGTACCTATTTTGAGGTCACTAACTCAGTGGTCAACACGACTACCTCATGAAAGTGTGGCCAGAATTTTAATTTCGAACATGGAAAAGATGTACATTACTGGCAAGACCAAACAAGAGCTAATCCGGGGGGTGATATTTCATTTCCACAGTGGTCGACTAGGAAATGTAAAGGACTGTGACGGCAGTAGCCAACCGTGAGTGCTATTCATTTAGAAATTAAAGGACTTCCCGACTACTCATTAGAAATATAGTCCGTCTAAGTGCAGATTGTGTCACTAAAGTTATTTTATGGAGTATGTTACCTAACATCAACATGTTTAAAGATTGGTAGTTGTTCCACATTTCGTCTAACTAGTAATCGATAGAATTAATATTTTCCTCGATAAAAATTACTACTGTTCAGCGTGGAACTGCTCATCATCATATTTTACAGTGTTTCTCAGGCTACTAATGTCGTGCAGGTATCCACGTACAGTGCATGCTTGAAGCTGACTGTAGTGTAGGAAGGTAAACAAGTGAGTAAGGTATCATAATTTGGCAGATGTTTACAAACGTGTTCGTCGCTTTGATTAAACCTCACCTCAGCAAGCAGGTACCAGTAACAGAGTAAACCAGACTAGGGTGTGGTACGACATTGTGCTAGTCGAGTTGCGCTTTGCATCACTTGCGACAATAAAGTAGTGGCTCGTCATTGAACCATACAACGTACGGTTACATTGCCCTGAAGGTAGCTACGATGTTCTGGCTCATGCGAGATAAGTGTTTGGGAACTAGTAAGTATGATGCAAAGATCAAATTTAGTAATTGTTTCATATTTAAGCAGCAATAGGTCTGAACTGATGAGTAAGTATATTTTGAAAACCGATTGACTGGACAATTTTGAGACCTGCGGTCTCTAACGGATTTCAGAATACCGGACTTAGTAAGAGGTGGAAGGAGCTTATGTTCATTTATGTATAATAGCATCGGTTTCATTCTGGTAAATTGCTGGACACTGTTTATCCATGCTATATGCAAGTAAACAAGCCTGGAGCCCACATTTAAGCAAACGTGCACTCTGGTCATCACCTGGTAAGTCAATTAATCATTAGAGGGCGTACATTGGAAAGATCTGTAGTCATTCTTCTAGAAGGATTATAATAGACCGGCTACTGAAGTATTGCTTTACAAATGAGAAAATTGCTCAAATATGCATAAAATTTATATTATTGTTCTAACACAAAAAACAAGAACATCGTCATGTTCTTCTCAGATAGACGAACGAGCTAAACCATCAGTGAAGATTTGGAACATCATAAGCGCAAGTACTGGAATGTTCAAACGCCATCTACATAGTGTGTGTAACATCCTGGGGATTACCATCGGCCTGTAGGTTCGAGACAAGAGGATCATAAGTCGGCGTTAGGTAACAGTCATTGTGGTTCTGTACAGTTGCACCGAAATGCAAGATAGCGGCTATTAAAATGAAGACGTCGGGCTCGGTGTCTTTTATTTCACAAGAATTGAGTTCGCCGCGAAGTATATAATGTGTTTGTTGGTCTGTTCAAGCTGTAATCGACAGCACCGCGGGTCGGAATCTGTACATCGTTGAAACTGAGAAATGACTTGTTGACCCTAACAATAACTGGACAGAGTAACTAGAAGAACTACGCTATTTCAGGATTGGAAAATGGTTTTGGAGAACGCCCCTAGTAAACACCAGTTAGCACCATTCTGGTGATTTGGACAGGTCCTGTAGGGAGTGAATACAATAGATGCATTGACTGGTTGGCATAACCCTGGACAAACATGGATCTAGTTTGTCTGTTAAAATGAATGACACTTTTTTCGAATGTAACTTATCAACAACTTTTACCGAAGAAACTCTAAGCTCATTCATACATTGTATATGAAACGTGTTTCATTGTACTACCTACAACATAACTATTACTTCGAACATCATTGTTTTGAGAAAAAGCTGCTGAGCAATAACAGAATTAAGGGAGTAAATACTCATACCAGGTGAACGAAACACAATAACACACCGATTACGTACAGTTTATATTTACTGCATTAGCTGGAGTTGCTACGCCAACGGAACATTCTGAAGTAAATGTTAATGTGCGTGTAGTCATTCAACTAAATCTGAGTTTATTCAGATAACCATTATGGAACGCTACGCTTCCAATTCTGTTAACACCAATAATAATAGTATTTCTTACGTTAAACTTTAGGGTGTGTTGGTGGTATCTTACTAAAGCGCACATTACTCGGGTGTACTGTCAGTGCACTCTGAGTTATGTTTAAAACCATCGATATTGGACTGACTGATTCGTTCTTCATCTATAACTAGTGAATCACTTTCCAACTTGAGAAAATCCTGTACGTAGCTCAGTTGGTTGTCGAGCCAACAGATCGACCAAAGAGAAAAGAAAGGTCAGGATTCCATCCGGGTTAGGTGTATTCGCCAATATGTACAAAGCGTTTGCTTTCAAAACCAATCTTGTGCACACAGAAATCGATGAGTAACCATTCGTGTCCATTTTAGATGAAAAAACACAGATCCCACATGTTCTTCGGCATTATTACCTGTGGAAAAAAAAGAGCTTGGAAAAGTGTACAAAAATATCAGTTTCAAATAATGCTTCACTTCAGAACCGGCTTATCGCCTAATTACGAAAATCAGTTGAATTACTTCAAATGGATGGTCAACTAGCGAACAAGCACACTGATTCCTTTTCTCGGGTTCATCGCAGTTAATGCTGGCTCATGGTTTGCGTAATGGTCGAGGACATCTTCGGTGATAGATATGTACGTCATCCATTTGGCCATAGCGACAAGGGGGGAGAATATAGGAACCGTTCAGTGGCATTGGTAACCTTTGAGAGATGAGAGAATGAATCAATAAACTATGGAATCATGTTCGATAACTTACACATTGTGTCTGAGCTGATGAGATACAGAGCATCATTTGGCTATAGTAATCAATATGCACGTACAAGGATGGCCCATAAACACGCCTATGCACGAAACATCATGTTCTGTCAGAACTACGAAAAAGCTTGCGAACAGACACTGTCCGTTGAACCATACTTTTGGACCAGTCTTCCCATTGCGATAAGCAAAACCTGTCGGACATGCGCCAATACTAACTCCTATTTCAAAATATCACTTAGCCTTCTGGTATTAAATAATATAGTCTTAATTGTTAGGCAATTTTAGCGAACCTGATGGCTGAAGAACAAGGGAGGGTCGAAGAAAAGTGTGTTGTGCATCATTATTTTGAAAAGCAAATCAATATGTGATAGTGCACTGAAAGTCGTGATACGTCCCCTAGCTCGTGGTTACCCTTGAACATGTCCAAAGAACCATGCGTCAATAATCAAAACTATGCACGCATGCTTTGCGAGCACACTTACTTGCACACCCTTCATGGACACTTCAGTGAGTGGCCATTTAGCGTGAAATACCCTACACACTGCGGAAATCCACACTTTTCATACCAACGTTTTATCGATACTGAACCTGGCAAAATTAATTTTGGCGCCAACAACACCACCTTGTTTAAACACAGCGATACTTTCTCTTCTTTAGTAACCGTTTCTCAGCAGAAGCCACTGAACTCTGACCAGTCGTGAATACTTTGTTTAACCTTTTGATTGGTCTTATCGTAGGTATAATACTTAATCATACAAATTTTTTAATAGGCTGTACGGGCTAACCCATATTTTTCTGTTTGCATATAATTCACTTGTGTTCATCGGATACTTAGTTATAAAATGTCTCCCCAAAACAGCATTCAGTACATTCTGGTGACTGACGTATTGCATATCACTAATTTCATGATTTATTGAGCAATGGTTTATTCTTCAGTTCGACTAATCGGTGGTGCTTATAGACTTATCAGTGAGACTTGTCTGAACCAACCGAAACTGCCTTTTCGATGGAGTATGCTCTCTCCTAAACAGTTGCTCTGTGGTGGGTATTTCTTATCGGTTCTGTGTAAGTTGTCCTCTGGCAGAAGAGAATAAACAGTTTTATTTCTCAAATGTTTCGAATACATATGGTAGATTGTTTCGTATGTGAGATCACCAAAAGAGCGCTTAGAGAGAGAGAGGTAGCATAGTATTCTTTCTAACATAAACACCGCTGCTGAATGCTAATGCCACATCCAGTCATGAATTGGACCAACTCTTCTTCCTCCTTCCGATTATTTCATTAGCATGCGACGTAATATTTTTCAACTGGTTTACTGCAGCTTCAGATTTGATTGGCATTTGTGCAGCGTTAATTCAGTAGTACAAAGTGAATGTCAGTGTTGGTGACCCACAGTGTTGATGGTTTATTGAGTGACTCAACTCTGTCTTAATAAGATAATGATAGCCACCGAAAGTGAGTAGCACTCCCAATTGAAAAAATCAACACTAGGAATGACAACTGCAATAGTTTGAGAACGACAAAGTAGCGAACAAGACTTGTTTTCCGTGTTTGATCATCAGGCTAATTACAACACAATAAATATGAAAACAGTAACTGGGGTGAGTAAGAGAAACGGTCAATAGAGGTTATGGACAGCGTGTGTTATCAGTTACGCAATCACTGTTCCAATTCGTGAGCTTGACTGATTGTGGGCCAGGGTAGGTTAAGTGTCCGCACGAACTTCTTCTGAGCACAGAGGTCAGGGTTGCGAAATCGGATACTAATGGCCTCGGCAACGGTCAACATTCGGAATCTCAACATCATTGATCAAACACGAAAAACAAGTCTTGTTCGCTACTTTGTCGTTCTCATGACTTCATTGGTTATTTTCGAGCGCACAATAGTTTGACTGCCTCATCACCCACCTGTGATCTAACTTCATTTAAGTGATCGCTTTCATTGGAATTTTACTGCAGCTGGGATAATCTGACATCAATAGTCGTGAAAAATAATAAGTACTTTAACCAAACTGGGTTCTTCCTACCATTGGACTCATAAGCCAAACGGATAATAACGACAGATGAATTGTGTTACTTAACAACGTTTCATGAAATTTATTCAAACGTTTGAAGAGTTAACTTAACAATGAACCAGGAAACGTAGATATTTGTATCTATGGGGCTTGTGAATTTTCTACAAAATTCCATTCGAATTCTCTTCTGACAGAGACGTTGTTACGATCAAATGCGATCTTTCTATGTGCTTGCACGATCAAACATCACGATCAGATAATTTTCAGGATGGTTGTTTGTTAGTAAAACACAAGTGTGATACAGTTTGGAACTTAAATAGACCATCATACATAGTGTATGTCGCCTTAATCTATAACATTAATAACGGTCCAAGCACTAGGATGCAATAACAAAAAAAACCAGTGAATGGGTTTTATATTTGAAATTTTCTATATTAATGTAATTTATGAATATTGCATCACGTTAGAATTGGAGTATAGTACATTACGTAGTTCTGTGTCAAATGATGTCAAATGATGGATGTTTGAGTACAATATGGTGACCAGTGAACGGATGACTTGAAATGTGGGACGTCTCAAATGACTTAGTAGGGAATTGGAACATAAAACCTGATAATGTGAAACGACATTGTTTTCTGGGCTTGTTTTCTCCGTGTTTCTTCACATGGTTAATTCGTACGTACTCCCGGTACTCTTACGAGTCTACCTAAAAGACTACTCATTACTATTTAATGCGAGGAGGAAGTCATAAGAAAAGATAATTTTCACGTAACATGCGACCAACTACACTTATCATTGAACGCTAAATGAAGGATGTCTGTGACTGAACGGACTGCCTCCAACAACGAAGCTGATATGAGAATCAACATATCTTGAAATAGCATTTCGTTCCTCAAAGAGGTAAATCACTTACTGTGCAAAAGTGCACTGTCGTTCTTCATCACCGTTAGTAGTCTTTGTGCACTCAATGAAGGTGTCAAGTAAAGCAGAATCGTCCGATTTCTATGTGTCCCTTATCTTAATACCGGAAATCTTGTCTACGTCATGGTTAGACAGAGGGTGAAACAAGAGACATTCGACGGGCAACCTTCAACGTGCTGATTACTCAGAACAGTCGCAAGCAAAGTTCCGTCTTGCATATAAAAGGGATATACGGAACATAACATATTTCATTGGGATGTATTTGCAGAGAAGGCTGCGAGAATGGATATCGAAAACAATAAAATCGAAGGCTGTCTTAAGATTCAAAACTTGATGTTCATCCGCAACAGTACTGAACCCCGAAGAACCTTTTCACAATAACTCGCTGATCAAGGCAACAATGATCGGGTCGAAATCCAACATGTTCTTTACGAATATGAGTTTCCCTGGTACTGGTGAGCCAACGTCAAACTAGACCAGCATAATTCTTGGACACAATCGAAACCTCTACGACTTTCACACAAAAGTTAGGTCAGTTTTTAACAAGAGGAGATAAGATTTTGTAAGCCTCAACCATTGAATACTTCTTATGTTTTCCAAACCATTCGAAACAACGTAGTCAGTTTGGTTTTTAGCTTTGCACAACTAAATTTTAAAAGAGGAGTGGGGGTGTGTAAACCCGTAACCTTGAAAGTGTTTATCAGTTTGAGGTCAATATCCATTTCCGTGTATAAAGTAAGATTGCCTTGGGAGTCATTACTGTTAAATCCCCTCACCAACATGCTTTGCTGCAGAGCAGAAAAAACATTTCAGTTATTTAGCCACTATGTGAAGTTGGCAAGTATGACTGTTGGTAAGCCATGCATATAGAAAAGATTTTCCGAGTTCTAAACCAAGTGACGGTCTATCCAGGCATTAGAGAGAGCAAAACTCTTTCATCTCTTGTTGTAGGGGTTGATTTCATCTTTACTTGTCGTTCAATACTATGACGCTGAACATCGGTGTAGAATTTTTAAGCAACTATTGATTACATTCTCGCCAGTTTACATCTACTTTGAAATCGGGAGAGATTAAGCAGCACCCGGCTAAAAGATTTACCGACCTGAAAGAAATCAACTTCTGTCAAAGATATAGAGCACTTTCCAAATATAGATCTTCAAAGTAAGCTTTCAAGAGTATAACGACATTTTCCGAAATGGTTTTAAGATCAGTTTCAAGGATTACGGCTGAAGACCGGTATATTAGAATAGAGCAACATTTTTCAGTAAGCCAGTCATTTTGCTTGTAGTCCTAAGTAAAATACCATTAAATATGCTCAATAGAAGATTTGTTGCTAGCCATTGAATTAAAAATACAAGCCAACTGTTGACAATAATAGGTTATTGGAAGGTAAACAAGGACGGTTTCAAAACAGGCCGTACATTCTGTTGATACTATGTCCAAGATAATAAATCCATCCATCGATCATTAAGTTATAACGGTTTTCAGGACCTTAAATCACTTTGGATCCACTGATAGTACGTATTAGCGAATACTATTATGTTTTACACAAATACTTACTCTTGTACTGTAAACTGTTGCTTGCCTTCCAACAGTGCTTTACATCGCTGATCACCGGGTTCACAAACACATCCACAGTCAGAAGTTGTGTGCATGATAAATCTCGTTGGAGGTACACAAAGACGATTGGTGCATCTGAAACAGTGATTTAGAAATGATAAAGTCAAAGCTTGGACTTATTATGCCCATTGTTTAACTAGGCTTCATAATGAAAACTAGTACAGATCAGTAAAGTTTTTTACCTGCAAAGATATCACCCTTCAGATAGCAGATGAAAAGTCAGATAACATAGTTATATACCGCACATCTGTAACTGTAACTACCAGTATTCATACCTCCCTATGAACGTTTTCGTCAAGACTGGAAGTGAACAGTCTAAGCGAGAATGAATGTAGTTTACAGGCATATCACCAGACGGGCAACTACAAACATTCTAAGGAAATGGCGAATTTCATCACTAACTGTTCATCAACCGTTGATTACGAAAGTCGCAATCTCTGACTTACATCTATAGTAAATGCGTATAACTTCCAACCTTCAAATGAGTTCTACTCCGATTGGCATCAACTACATCGCGTAGTAAATCGTGCGTTTTCTATCAAAGTGACTGAAACAAACTATATGGTCAATACATATCTAATGAGTAGTTTGGCAGATAAATGATTTTAGATGAGACCCAACTGTGAAAAGTAAGGGCTTCGGCTGGATTCGAACCAGCGACAGAAACATCATGCCTCTACGCGGCAAACGCTCTAACAGCTGAGCTACGAAGCCACGCCAGGAGCTCGGAAACTTCACATTTGGACACGGTTACCCACCCGTCCCACTGTCCCATATGGAGTCCACCAAATGATCCAGGGGAACGACCGCCTTGGCAGGATTTCTCGAACAGTTCACGCTGGAATCCACCAACGCCATTGTTGAGCATTGAAATTGTACTACTAATGAGTAGTTTGTAAGATTAGTGATTTTAGATGAGATCCAACTGTGAAAAGTCAGGGCTTCGGCTGGATTCGAACCAGCCGAAGCCCTGACTTTTCACAGTTGGGTCTCATCTACAATAAATATCTACTCTGTTTCTAGATATGAATACTAATTGATACATTTCCGTTCAAAACATGCATGCGACGAGTAAACTGTCTGGATTTTTTATTTACAAATTTTTTCGAAGGTTTTCAGTGAGCCCCACAACAACATAAACATTTAGTCTTGAGAAACGTGATAGAAGTATTGCGTAGATAATCCGTTCCAACCACAAATTAGTCAGTTTTATAAAAGTAAACCGAATTAAGCAGGGTGTTTTGCAAGAAATTAAACAAATAAGCGAATATTTGAGCATCTGCATCTCACTTTCTTTGCGATTTGTGCCTGTGATTAACGCTTAACAACTCATTTTAAACTAATTTCTTAGTTAAATGAACTGTCATGTTGCGCAAATATTTATTTATTGGAAAATTAACAAATCATCTGCCATGTTGTGAGTCAGCCTGCATCGATCTATGCCCTCAATTATGCATGAGATACTGCGCAAAGACGACTCATAAGAATGAAATATTTACCAACTGATACGAATCGTTTGTATATATGTCCAAAAGTTCATTATTTAAATACATCTTTACTTTATGACGCGCAGAAATCAATTTGCACGTATTGATCCGAGTGTTTGTGACTGGATGTCAGTTTTTAATGATCCAAGAGATTTCTACTGGATTACTCTACCAAACCATTCATAATAGTCCAAAATGGACCGCATTAATTAAAATGTAGTGCAAATTAGCTGTTTGAAAATCACTTCAAACAAGTTTGTTATCACTGCACATTCATGTTGCTCATGTTTCCGGTACGGGCCGATTACGGAACCGGGAATCAGTCGAAATTTAAATGTGAAGTCATTTAGAAACGTGCATCCCTAATAAACTGTTAGTCAAGCAGAAGATTAGTTAGAACCCGAATTGTTATTTCGGACGTGATAAAATTCTTTCGGTCATTTGAATGTTCTTGATTAAGTATATAAATTAACATGTGTACATTTCCCGTCGTCGTTTACCCTGTGTATATAACTGGTGTGAAAGATTGAGAATACACAGTAGGTTTAATAATGACATCGTGAAATGAAAAGAAAACTGCGGATGATTTGGAGCCACCGTAAAGCGGATTGTTTCCTTTCCACTAAATTTGTTACCAGTTACATGCCATATCTCGTCATCGCAACATTATCTATTTTGTAAAAAAGTGCTCTTAGCTCATCCGAAACAATCTCTCTTTTAATGAATAATTTTCACTTTTAGTAAAAGCTATTGCATAAATTCTACTTAGTGATCAATGAATGACACTACTGGACATGAAATGTTACTGTTGGATGCAATAAACCTGGTGCTGACTAAACTTGTTATTGAACATCATCGTCGATAATTAGCTACAGACATATCTACTTGTTTGATAAGTTATGTTGTCCACTGGAAGCCACATTGAACATATAGTTTGTCTGTGGTTTGTGTAACTACATTGCTGTATATATATATATATACCGTTCATATCCATAAACTAATCATTTGGCAATTCCTGCGACACATGACAGTTACATTCAAAATATAGTCGACCAGTTAACGCACAAGAGTTGCCGGGTAACAAACACGATAGCAGTCGTGTATTATGACCGAGTAACCAATAAGATGGGCTGTGTGTAGCAAATTTACCGATAAATGAGCCAAACAATGAAACATCTAATCTAGCGAACCCGTAATTCTCCTTCTACATAATGTATTTATTTAAAACCCAGTTGGGTCACAAGGCCGTTAGCCAAGGGTAAGGGTAAAATCCAAAGGTTACAACTAACTTTTAAGCTTATTTGAGTTAAACCGTGTTCTTGCACGGTATATGTAGATGGAAATGAGCCACCTCGGCTGACAGCGTTGACTCTTAACGAAAAGTGTAGCCGGTTAGATACTCCTTAAGATGATGTCTTCTTGGTGAGTCCAACCTTGGAAAAAACCGATCGGTTCGAAGGTGAGCATCAATAGACCTTCTGGATGCTTCAACAATCCCGAAATTCATCACTTATCGATCACCAGGTGTTTTAAGCTGAAGGTGTGTGACCCAAACCCTGAGCTAATGAAGACCTAGGCAGCGTTGACAATCTCAATACACAACCAACAATCTGTATCCATACATTTTTAGGGTTTATACTAGTGATCCTTTTTAAACTTGATGATCACAATACACCTTCTGATCAGATCATTGGCTACTCACCGATGGCATCTACTGAGTTCCCCTGATGACAAACACAGGTGATCTGTGACTAGAAGACAATTGACCGATTCTATATCAGTGACTAGGTTTGATAACCCTGAGGGCACACCTTCCGAGTGTACTCTACTTAACGAACTGAGGCGCTTATATCTCACAGGTTCTCCACGTTGTAGAAAACCACCCTAGTTTTGGAACTACAAGCTCTGAATGGAACAAACTAAGAACCCTTGACAAATTTTGTTTAGCCAACTGCTAATGTGCATATGATGAAGAAAGTTTCTTTAGGAGAATAAAGGTCTGTCAGTGTAAATTTCAAAAGCCAGGCACGATGCCTTTTCTAACAACGTTAATAGAGGATTTGGATCAAAGTCACTCTGAGCCAGTGTGAAAGAGATCAAGTCGTGACAATCTGTAAGGCAGTCAGTTATACTAAACAACCAGTCTCCATGATATTTGTCTGTCTAAGTTTGATAACAGAGAGGTTTGGATTAAAGCCTTTCAAAGGAATTTATGACAAATACAAAACACCTTAGAATACGTTCAAAAATGACTGTAATTTATTTTGTTACATGTATAGCCTAAAAAATATTACTAGAAAGCTTTTTAACAAGTGATCCGATACAGTAAGTGGATAAAGGTTACCGAGAGAGAGGTTGTTAACATTCACAGTTAGAAATGCCGAGCTGAAAGCTGAATATAAAAAAGGCATTACTGTCATGCCTTATTCACATACCATTCGGTTTTTCATTACTGAATAAATGATTTATAACCCTACGATTACAATCGAATTTGGAAAGAATGATTAACGCTCAGAATGTTGAGCAACAGGTGCAATTGTTTCATAATCAAATTCAGAATATAAGTTGAATTGTGATGCAGTTTTATTTTTTGAGTGTTACTGGTCAAAGCAGATTGTACATGAAAATGCAATTATGGACTGTCAGCTGAAGCTGTTTGCCGCACTTTCCTTCTCGAGGCTTACACCGATAATTTTTGTTTCGGGCGGTTGCATGGCATATTAACTGTTTGTTGCACACAGTAGAACTAAGTGTCAAAATATCTGGTGGAAATCTGTTCGCACATTCTAGGAGCCTTTGACCAACGTCCTACAAATGGGTCAGTCGGAAAACTTCAACCTTTTCGAACCAGGTAAACAAACTTTTGGAGTGTGACCCACCTAATCTGAAATGTTTAAAGCTATTCTCTAATGTACTTATAAGTAACTGCGACTTGGAGCTACATTCAGAGTACTTGCTGCAGAATAGGATTAATAGATTTTTGCCGGGGAATGAAATATGAAATTTCTGTGTAATTTTCCCATGATAGAAAAACGGAATTTGGTAAACTGTTCTTAACTGTTGGTAAAGCGTGCTCATGTGTAAAACGTTGAAACAAATCAAAAACAGAGCTCACCGTCACCACCAACAATTACAGACCAATGTGGGGAGTGAGTGAAATGTAAGAAGACACAAACAAGTAATAAAGGCTTCTTCAAGGACTTGGCTATAAATGTAACACCAGTTGATCTCGTCATATGTGTTGACAGATGAAAGTTTTGCTCCTAGCAATTGGTTCAGTCGCAACCAGCAACCTACCCCATAGGTTCTGGAGTAGACCATCCTTAACTCAGAGGAAGCTACACTTACACGGAAATCTACCATTTACAACTCAAACTAAATGGTGGACGGAGACATTATGAAAGGAAATCACTGAACAACCACAGAGGACATTAGTTGTAGAATACTTGATAATACTGTTTTAAAAAAATTATCTGGAAAGCGTGAAGTTAACCAGATTTTGTAATGGTATAAAACATTACTCCAGTAAATGCTTAAGAGGAGGATGTAAAGGCTTATACTCGTTTGAGAAAATCAGACAGACGAAATATGTCCCCATTTGTAAGAGAATGTGGATCTGAGTAGGTTGCCTTTGGAATGGACCTAACCAAGATCAAGTGGCTAACGCAAACTAGAAGGAATGTAAAGACAAAATACTTGGACGCGAAGCACATTAGCATGGTTCAAACTTAGGCTTGCATATTAAAAATACATTGACTGGTACTTATTATTGATTGGCGACTGTTCGACCTACAGAAAATTTAGGTTAAGGTGGTTTGGTGACCTTGATTGTAAGTCTCACCGAGGTAACCAAAAAGGTAGTTAGATGAGTTATCTAAAGTGTATTGTCTGTCACGTCGTTTACGTTAGTACGAACCAAAACAGTCTCATTTGTCTACTCATGAAGAGATATTATCTTCAGTATAAACAGACATGAGTCTCCAAAACTTTTGTACAAGTGAAGAGCGGTACTATGACGGAAGACGTGGTTGGCTAGAAGGTGGAGCACGAAACGGGTTACTGAAAAAGTTTCTGACGTCTTTGGTAAATCCTCAGTAAGCGGGATTGAGGTCGTTGGATAGGTGAAGTTTGTGAGGGACCATCCAACTCTTTTCATCATAAAAACTTCCTGAAAACAAAGGCATCAGTGGACTTTCATGATTTGTTTAACGTTAGAGGAAGAAATCGGAGGAACCAAGAAAAATGACGGTTTATTGGCAAAATCTACCCTTATATTATTGATCGAGTTTATCAGTTTCCTTTCTTTCAAGGGGAGAGCTTAGAGTTGTAAAAGTTTGAGACCTACCAGTGATGGGATTTTCTTTACCAAGGTTACGCTTGTAGACAACGTATATTGTCATAAACTGAGTACTTCACTCACCTAGGTTGACAACCGCAAGAAAGATGGCTAGTGACGAGGAGTAGTTCTGTTGAATGCTTTGAACGTTGACGGAGGGGAATCTGGAATTTTGTAAAGTATACGAAGTTTTGTGACGGAACGTCTTCATAGAACTAGTCGAGAGAAGTGACCAGTGAAAATAAGTGTCTGTGTAAGTTAGTCTGGTACAATGTTATTTTTACAAAATGAGGAAACAAAGAGCTTGTGGTACATGACAGCAAGTAAAAAAACATTGACAGACCCAGTGGATCGACCTGGGAAAGAGGGACAGTGTGTAAGATGGACGCTTGTAGATAACACCTGTGAAGAAAGCTACGGGAAACTCCACAGTAGGAAGAAAATAGCGAAAAAGGCGAGTGGCGTTGCAGAGAAGAACGACATATTTCCACAAATCTAGACTGACGTGTTAACTTGCAACTTTTGTCACAGAATGAATTTGGTAGTGTAGTTTACCTATTCAGCCGCTCAAATGTACGTTCTCTTTGATAGTAGGGATTTGGCTTTTCCTTACAATAAACTGCAATCAGAGACTCGGTTTGCCTCTCATGTAATATACTGCTTCGATTGTAGTTGCAATTATGAATCAACAGACAACAAGGGACGATGACTGCATGCAGCGAAGCACATTACTAAGTGGTAAATAACTGCAAATTAAAAGCGATCCATAGATTATAGCAAATTCAAAGAATCTAGCTTCTCAGGTTCCAAATCCGGTCGCCTATTTCAACCAACAAGGTCGTGCATCATAGTGTTAACGATGTGTAACTCAAAACTCTTATCGATTAGTGGAACACTGCTAACGGGGCAACATCAGTGAGTCTTGTGGTCACGGAAGCTGACTGCATGACTAGTACGTGGAACGAATAAGTAAAAGGAACGCAACGTAGTAAAACTTTGGTACATTGAAAATGTTTAACCACCACTTATCCGTTCCTACTTGGTTGTCGTAGTAACCTATAGTTTTGGAGTTCAGCAGTTCACTATAAACTTGGAATCTTCAGATGCACTTGATGTTTTATTGTGTTGTCACTGTCCCATCCGATTCGAGGGAAATCCCACCCTCTATCAGCCTCACAACATATGCGTTTCGGAAGTCTACAACTTGCTTACATTTCTCCTAGCCCACCTGAGATAAGCTGGATACAAACAATTTCATACACATTCGACTATCTATAAACCAGGTTATTTGACATTACTCACATGACATATTTGACTAACCACTATTGAAATAACACTGAAGTCAGTCAATATACGTAGCAGCCACTTTTCTTGTGTGGTGCAGACAGCATGGACAGTTAGAATGAGACTGTCGCATTTGAAAAGATCATAGTCAGAGATGAACAAAACGTATCCAACTGATAAATGACTTCTGTTAGAGTGGATTACTTTTTCTGAGAATCATGCTGATTATTAGTCATTGGTTAGTTTGCTGGCTTGGAATTCGGAGCGATTCCTCGAGGACATGTAACCTACTAATTATTGATACCATCATAAACCTTAGGTGACAGATATTAATACCTATGATCCAGTATGTAACTAAGTGACACGGGTTTGTGCCAAACAATACAAGATTTGACATGTGTCTTAGTAAAAGATGAATCACTCTAAAAGTCCGTCAAAGTGATTAGTGAAAGAAGCCGCATAAACTGTCAAACAAAAACACTAATTTAAGATGCCACAGACCTTCAGGTTAAGACAGACAAGAGGAAGAACAGAGAGGAAATAAACGAACACATACGACACACACAATATGCATGACACATATTGGAGGATACAGTCAAATAAGCTGGTTCGTTTAGTATGATTTGGCAGATATGAATCAACGGACGGATACAGACACGACGTGGGAAAATCATTCTCACGCGACAAAATTCCTTAACTTAATAGCAAGCACTCATTCAGTGGTATGTTAGCACCAGTGTGACCGTGCTGCCCAGTAGTTCAGTTAGAGTGACCTTCACAGATCTGTAGGTGTTACCTGAATTATAGCCACTGCTTGTGTTTTTAATGCAACCTTTGTGGGCACGCACTCTTCATCCGGGGTTTCACAACTGCAGGAGTATTTTGGTTCCCGGTCGATAACACCCCCCAGTTCACTGAGATCATCTGACTCGAACGTTGGCCTTGAACTATCCAGCTGCACGTCCGACAGATCCTCCGCATCTGTAGGTGAACCGATACAGTAGCCACAGCTGTATCGTTGCAGCTGGTCGATACACCGTTGCACGTGAAATCCTTGCGGAATGACCAAATTTGTGTGATGTTGTGGTAACCCAAGCATCATAGAAGTACACAAGGTATAGTTTTTGGGTTGACAAGCAGTTTGTCTGAACTCCTGATAACTTTCAAAAGCACTGCGTAGTTCCGTCTCTGAATCTGTCAGAAAATAAACAAGTCCAAATTTGTGTAAACGCATAGAATGTTGCAAAAAACAAAGTATCTCGATTGCCAATGAGAACTCTTTTGTTTACAAACCCCCAAGTCAACCAACCAAGGCTTAGTTGCTATAATTAACCAAGTTGAAGACGAACACCTTTCAGTCAGTGCAAGGTTACCCTGGTCGTCCCGTTGCTGCTCGAAACTCAGTTATCACACCTGTTTGTATCAACTCGGTGAGATCCGTCACGTCCGCCTGTGGTTTGTTTGCTTTCGCTGGTTCTCGCTGCAACAAAATGGTCTGCATTCGAATTGTATGCAGCTAAACAACTGGTTTAAAGGATACTTTTGGTTGCGTAGAATTTTCGGAATCATCTCGATGGAATTGTACAAACAATCCAAGGTTGATATCGATCATGAAATCTTCAAAAGTACATCAAATACTGTCGGGTAAAATATATTTTGCAAAACGACTTATAATTTAAAGTTGATGCAAGATTTATTTTCCTGTTTTTATCACATACACATATTCCGTTATGCGTAGACAGTTGCACACGAAGAACAACAGAGCTGTTGTCTAGGGTATTAGAGAGTGCCACTCTACGTAATCAGTGTTCTCAAAGGTGCTTCACTTTCCAAGGCCAGACAATCAACCGTCAAAGTCTGTCCAACGTAAATGTATCGCGCCACCACATCTCGTCGTTTACTAACTACAATCAAATTTTTTGTCAACTGCCACCCACCCTTTCTTCAGTTCAGCCGGTGGGTTCTTTAATCATTCACTTCCACTGGTTTCCCATTTGTTAGTGCAGATCAACACACCACACGAGTTTACTATCTCTAATAATGGTAGTATATATCACGTTCCACCGGAATACTATAGATAGTTTGATAGATCAGATTGTTTTTCCTTGCATACATACGCAATTATTTCTTTTGTATCAAGCCATTTGGAGGTCAATTGTTTTAACAAACAAGACGTTCGGTTCCCCTTGGGTGAGATAAATTGAATGATAAGCAGATCAGGTGTATGTGCACCTTATGCCGAGTGATAAACTATGGTGATATGAAATTGACATGTATCCAATTGATTCTACAAAACAGAATTGTCAGTGTTCGAAAACATTTATGGTGTAATGTAAGAAAGATCACTCACAATGGTGAATGAAGAAGTAGAAATCAGACAGAACGATGGCACAGTGGAAGATTATAGATGTTTGTGGTGAATTCTCAAGAGAGTTAATGCATTCATTTCTGAGAACAGTTCCATATACTCAGCGCGGTGAGTATGAGGCAGATTACCTTTTGGTGTTTAAGGTATTCCATATCACACAGTGAAAAGTCTACTAAAGTTTGTAATCAACACATTGAAAATGAAATGCTTATGAAGAACATTTTTTACTGGCGTCTGTTCTGCATGGCAATTTCGTCAAAAAGTTGAAACCTAGTATAACTTGAAAATTTTACACCTCATCTTACTGTAATTTCTTTTTCAACAGCTATTCAGTTTACTGCTAAAACCAGATGAAGTACAGTTTCTTTCTATGACATTCCATGTAATTGGAAATGTGCAAATTCATATTGTTTATTTTAGAGATATGATACGTCAGTTTTTACCAGCTTTTTGTTGCTGTTAAAATACACACACTGCTCGCATTTTTTCTATTGGTTCCGAGACTTACCATCCATACGGTGCAAGGTATGCGGTGGATATCGACAGTTTCACCATAATCTTGTTTTCCGTCATAGCTAATTTTCATTTTGTTGGTTCGAAACAAAAAGAATCTGGACATGAATGTTAGAGGTTTATACCCAAGCAGCATATTAAATGTCGCAAGCTCAACCTATCATGAACTGCATGATCCCTGCTAGTGGCAACGTATAATGCAGGTTATATAGTGTGTTTCAAGCTGTCGCTTTTGTTTCGATTGAATACATCGAAATATAAGAGTGTCTAAACACTGTAGATGTAACAGACCAAAGCAATGTGGACAATAACGTTCCATGTTTACGCTCACTGATGTGAAGAATAAGATCTTAGACTAAATTGAATTCCATTGAAAGAAATGATCAGCAGTTGTGGTAGTCAGAACAAACGTTCAGCGGTGTACTATTTTGCGAATCATGAGGGCTTCATGGTTTTGACAATACAATATCTAGAGGAGCCTACTGCTCCGCATAGTGTTTACCGCTGATGACTCATACCCTCAACCCATTACTTACATAAACGTGTATGATCTAAATACACAGGATAAGACTTAGGAGATGGATTATCATATTGAGGCGCTAGAAGGATTTTCTGGAAGAGGTACCGGTGATCAAATTCCGAGTTTAGATTGTTGTTTACATACATTTATGCATCTCAATACAAACATCACAATTACTATTCTCAGCAAAATTCAAATTAGTTAATTTAATTGTATAAGTTTGATGTTGTGACTTATAGGCAGGATCCGGGGCCAGCAAATATTAGTTTTGCACCTGACTGCAAATTTCACGCTAAAACGATGGGTATTCCAAGCAGCATATCCCACACAATACCCGGAGGTGTGATTCGACGTAACTCTAACTTAAAGGTACAGAGCATGAATTATACGACAATTAAAGAACTGTGAGATAAAATATGACAGAACTATCATAAAATATATTAAAATTTTATCAGGCCTGAGGATTGCTGATGTATTTTTTCACCGTTCGAAATTTTTATGTGCAGGTCCAGTAAGGAGCTCCTGAAAGGTTCCCACCGACAAGGATTAGGTTTTAGAAGGATGTACAACGATTCGTGAGAAGCCTGTGTCTATGTTATTCCCCATGTCATACAAAAGTTCCTAACTAATACGTAATGATTGAAAATCGGCAGCAAGTTCCCTTTCAACTATGACAAAGATAACGATATATGTGACTGGTACCATCAGTGACATCAAGAAGAAACACTGTAAAATGTGGCGTAATTGTCTTATCTGTGGTTTTTGGTTTTGCTCAGTTTGTTACCAATCAGCCTTACTGTTACAGTTTACTTACTATCTGTACATGCGCGCCGTCGCCTACAATGTGTGCAAGTGTTATTACTCCTCTGTCCATTTTGAGAATTGACGTCACTGTCCTGTTCGTTTCGTCTTAGTGGTCTACCATTGTAAACTTTTCATTGTAAGCATTTCACTCGTTCGATGTAATAATTTCATTTGAAATTTATGGTAGACGAGCCTCGTCAGCAGTTCACTCTTGCGTTTAGCGGAAAGCCGTGCAGTATCTGGCAGTTCCAACTAGGTTTACACATGATGTTGGTAGGAGATGTGTGACATTTACGCTGTTTAATCGCCTTGACATGAACTTCGCTCGTACACATGATTAAGGCCTTACGGTTAATTTAGTCACCAACCTCTGTTTCTGTGTGCCCTCAACAAGTGCAGGTTCTTGTCACAGTTCAATCGCTCTCTGAAACCAGTCGCGTTTTTTTGACGCATTTTTTATGAGAGAGGAGATCATAATTCTGGTCAAAGTCATCAATGAATCCAAGTGTTCAGATATATGAAGGTCATTACTAGTTCCTTACATACTACCAGTAGGGAAATGCATATACTTTTGCCACCAAAGGCCAGAATAAAATTTGTGAACGGGTCAAGGCAAACCATTGTTTTGGTCAGTAGTACTCATCTTGCATGATCTACATAAGAGTGCAGAAATCGATGGATGCCAACGGAAATTGTTAGCATGAAAGTGCACAAGTGGCCTCGAGACACAAACTGTTCAAGTTATTTATAAGCGTCCTGTGAATGGTTGACCTGAATCCGAAGTCCTTTACTTAGCATTGACCTTAACGCCAAACGATTTCTAAAACTTAAGTTCGTTCGGTCATTTCTTTTGCATATATTCCTAATCACAGTGATTCTTTCAGATCAGCAACACCGGGTAGTCACAGAGATTAAACAGGTATCACAACGAAAATGCATGATGAAGACTTTGTTGTGGAAGTTGTTATTGTAAGTGGATCCTTTTTTGTGACAGCTCTGTGGATTTTATTTTCATTTTTTATCTGTTCCGTGTGTTTGTTCTGAAACATTCTCATGACTTAACGCGAAACGTAATAGATTCGGTACAAGCCAGTATAAATTACTAACGAACATTATGGAGAAAGACTGGAGATTACAGACATTTTTCAGGCCTGTCTTTATTTTTCTTGCTTGTGTATATCTTTCGTTATTTGTTCAGTGTATATGAGGAATTAGATAACTCTGTTGTGTCAGAGGTCAAGCTCGATACAGAGAACATTCTTCATCTTATCGAGTAAAAGTTATCTGAGAATGTTGCTTTATATGCATTTTTAATGAGTGTCAGTTTGAGTCCAACTCGGATACACTGCATTTTCCTTCAGGTGTTTAAAAATATACAGTCCACTAACATTCGGAAGGTAAGAACAAATGAGTTCAAGTTGTTGGCAATGAATTGTGTACCCACAAAATTCAGTCAAGAAGTCAACAAATCATTGTACTGTCAAATTTATACCATATAAAAGGTAACTGTCATATATGGTGTTACGTAAGCTACTCAGCTCATCTCACACAAGACCAGTTAACTTTAAATCAATATCACTATAATCTCAGCTTTCCCTCTGACTGTAAAGATAACATTAGCGGCCAGTCTGTCTGTAATAGTGCACTGCTTTGTAAGATCCAGTACCACAGTAATGGTATGACAGTAATTGTCACTTTGACTCACTTTGATAAGTATACTAGATAATAGTGTTTGTGCGGCCGACTGGAGCTTCGGCTTCGTTGTTTTAATGATAGTTATTTTGTTTAAAACACCTCATATTATGCACATCGAGCTTCAGCGGAGGCGCTTTATTCAGCGACTAGTACACGGGCTAGATCAGAGCGATCGTTTGAAATCGTAAGCTTCCATATCCAACCACCTTGGTTTGACTGTCTGTCGTAAAGTTTATTTGAATGTATCCATATAGTCTCGCTGTTTGAGATGATACATGACCCTTCTGCTGCATCGACTTAATTCAGACACAGTGCTCCTGACACTAGATTGAACTAATGTTTTATAGCATGTTACGTCCTTCAAAATTAGCAGTCAGCCAATATAACCCGAGACCGATGCCTTGAAAATGTTGCGGTCGTATGGTACTGCGTAACGTTTGTCACGACAATCATTGTTTTTCGGAAATAAATTTTGATAGAACAGTCAAGAAAACAACTCTGTACTACTTATGATCGTAGGTGTTTCTGGACATTATGTCCAGTTCATCCTACAGAAAAACGGATAACACAGTCCGAAAACACAGACCAAAGAGTGGTATAGATGTCGAATAGTGGCCAGCAGTCGCGACACCCACCAACAGCTTAAGATTACGGCTGCAACTGCAAACCAACAGTACCGGAAATGTATTCATCAACGCACCGAAATGTGTATTTTCACCTTGGGGCAACTTCCTTAGCATACACTTCGAATGCAGTTTGAGTAAATACTTGGGATTGGCTCCAGAATTTCTCACTAGTAGTTGAAGAGCGTTCTTTAGTGACAATGATTTTTGCGTCACGTACCCTGCGTTGACTTCCACCTGGGTCATAAACTTCTTCAACTATGGTAGAATGTGTTCAAAAATTCCGGAATGACAACTAATGCTGCGTCATGCACATAGCAAATGACATTGCATGCTACCCTGGTGTCTTCGATTTCCCGGTTCCTACTTCGCAACCTGTTGCTCAACAGTAGCCACTCTGTGATTTTCAAATGAACTTTGTAATGTTTTTGATACTCATCAAATCCGCTGCTACTCGTTAAAACGTTTAAAAAGTTAAACTACGGTCTGAATTTAAGACAAAGCAAACTTGAGGTTTTTTAGTTCAGTGGTTTGGAATGCAGGTTTTTTTTTAACGCATTTATACCAGCGTCTACGCTGTGAAAAAGTCGGTTAATAAGCAGACCCCTAGAAAGTGCATTTACTGTAACAACGACCAAAACATTGGTGATGGTGACAACCCTTGTTTAATTTGGGATCCATAACTATTAAACACCATGAGCCTGGACAAAAGATTTGAACATCTCTGATCGCTAAATAGTCAGAACTCCTCAATTTTGTCCCCCATCAGTCTGCTGCAAAACATGAAGGAGAACCATTTGAACTATCATTTCGGCTGAACGAGCCGCCAGAATGACATTGACATAGGTTTTGTGAGCAGCAAGAGTTTTTTCCTTGGTTATGGTGGCTCTTCATTTGCGCAGCGATGTCGCAAACTGTTTATTCCATTTATCCATGTACGGAACTCATTTGGATGGATATGTGAACTTTGTGTCCGAGTTCTTAGCTCTCAATCAAATTCTCACTTCACTTTAATGGTGTTAAGTAAGACTTACTGAATACGCTACACATAGCGCGCTCGATAGCACCACTACACAACAACTGTGAAGAATAAGGTTGCCAGGTAACGCAAGTGAGGCTTATTGCGAAATAATACCTATTCAGTAAACTTAAACAAACCGCTATGGTTGCTCAGTGGCAAGCAGGTGAAGCGCATACTTTTTTTTCATCGTTAAACTATGAGCATAGAGTAGAACTCATTAGTAGGAACAGATAAGTCGCCGTGTTCTTTAAACGAAGAAATGTTCTCATGAGAAGTAATCATTTAAGACGACAGTCTAACTGGTAGCTTTTGTGTCGTGATATTAAGTAGAAAAAACGGGGTGTACAGGACGCACATCAAACAAATAATCAGTCAGAGATAATGACACTCCCTACAGCCATCCTTGGATTGACAGCAAACTCACTTGAATATAAGCGCAATGTTTTTTGTAGATTCAAGGAAGCAAAATAAACAAACCAGTTGAGTGAGATCGTGTCAGTAATACCCTGATTTTTTCACATAATTCAAGCTTCAATATAAATTTCTCGTGTGGTAACGGAACCCGGAAGATGTATTTTCATGCACCGCCATTAAAGAACGACAGTACCACTTACATCGCGGTTCGTCATCGTAACTGTCCTGTACTTGCTTGTCTGTCGTTGTCTTACTATCTTCTGAGGTGGAAGATACATCGATGTTTGCGTTATTTTTGTTCGTTTTGGCTGGTACATCTTGTAAATGTACAGCACGTGTAGACCGCATACTCTTTAAAAGTACACCACCACCAGCTCCCCCAGGAAACTGCAAAGAACTGGATGAGGACGCGACAACGTTTGGTTGTCCCGGTATCGGATATTCTAATCTTGGTCCAATCAACGCTTCTGTCGGCATAAGACGTCGCTGAACACCTGTCCTTGCCAAAGGGATGTGTGAATTGGGCCTGTCTTCTTTCTGATCGAATATAATTCGTTTGAATTCGGTAAAGTTTGTCGCTTTGCTAACGCGTTTTACGTGTTGTTTGGTTTGGCTGTTAACAAACTGACGTAGTTGACGGTGGTATTCACTGAATCGTGCTTTTTCGTTTCTGCGCTGCTTGTCACGTAAAATTCGTTCTTTTTCGACTTCCGCTTGCCGCTTTAGCTGATATTTCTCCCAGGCACTCAATACAGCGAACATCTGTAATCAGGGCAGAAGAAGGTCTGATTGTACTAATTAAAATAAGTGTTTTGTCGTGTTAAGCTTCACTGTACGAATTGCAAAATAAATTTCGACAATATATTAAAGCACGTTAGAATTCAAATATCTATATCATTTGCGAATTGACCCTGTCACGACATTCGACGACTTTGCACTTGTAGTAGCCGTGGGAAGTGAAGCTCGAAACATCAACAATTGACATAATGGTTGTTATTTTCATCGGGACATTTCTACAAAGTCACAAGCAACAAAGTTACTGACAACTTTTTTCCATTTAGTATTTCATGACACTGATCCCCCAACTGTACCTTCGCGACCGGTTGCTTCCTTGTCTAGATTAATCAGAAAGAGATTATGTGAATACAGTTCCAATCGAGAACTCTTTGCAGTACTAGCTGAGGACCTCAGACCTTCAGCTATCAACCTGAAGAACATTGCATCTGTCGGCAGTGGTTACTAGCACTAGTGCGTTGCGCGTTCAAGCGGAGATACAGTGGGCAGACACAGACAATTCTGCATTTAAAACAGAGGGAATCGGATAAAGTGGTTCAGATGAAGACAACTCAATGTTTCAAATCATTTGATCTGCAGTTTACACTGTCTCTGCTTGTAAGGACCGGAAGTGGTACTTACCGAGTGAATAACTGCTTCTGCTCGTAATATACAGGACTGCTCGGTGGACCGCAGTTCATTGTACCTCTACCTGATAAGTCAGTCCAGGACTTGAATAATTATTTCTAGAGCTCTGCCCGAGCACCAGTGAATAACTATCGTCATACATCAATTTCCTTACATCAGTAGCAAATATAAACTGATATTTCGAAATGGACTGTCTCTATTCACATTAAACAGATGGGCAAAACTAACATACTTTTGAATGTTGATTCACAAAGCAACATTAAACCACAGCCAGTCTCACTGTTCCAATCAACAATAATTACGTTGTAGGCTAGTGATCTTTGTTATCCAATTATCAATCATTTAATACCCACAAGATATAATGAACCATTCCACAGTGTAAACTTTATAGTTCTTGTCATTATATTAACTTAGCAATTTTAACCCGGAGGGTGCAGAATTTACTAGTTACAGTTATTAGTTTAATCGTTCGAGTTCAAATCATTGATCAGCTCACCACTGTTTTACCTCCTTACACTATAACCATGTTTTCTAAGCTTCTCGGACGTAGAATTGTCGTAGTCCTCGATTAACATGCATAGGATAAATACTAAAATTATACATGACAGCAAAACACATTATTCAATACAGCCTAATGTGCTACTACCTGTGTGCTGATGTATCACTCTTGTGAATGATTTTGTGCAATTTTAATGACTAATGGATATCAGACTGAAAATATTCTACTTAGAGTCATCAGTCCAAATGTTCATAACCATGAAGTGTCCATCGGTCCACTATCAAACGCCCATTTTTTTCTAGCTCATTTTCCAACCACATATCCACACTTTGGAAACAGTGGGTTGGCAACCAAAATTCATTTGAATGATAACCCTAAGGTCGTTGCCCTTCCAGAAGGAGAGGTAAAAATCATTATGGAAAACACTTTCACATCTGCGGGTTTAGATAGTCCAAACGTTACCAAGAAATTCGTACACAGCTTATTTGCCCGATTTTTGAACGGTTTTTAAATACACTCATAATCAGTGAGTAGAAACAATGAATAAACTAGTGTAGGTTTTGTCGATTTTAGCCACGTTTTGCTCGTATTACATTGACCCTCGAATAGTCTTGTGCGCGATGTAGCGCGATTTATGCCATGGAAGATTTCATCACGTCTTTACGAACGCTTACTATGGACTGTTAAATAATGATTTAGTAAACACATGTCGAACTGCGTCGAACGCCAGATTACGCAGGCGATCAATACTACGCCAATCGCTGCCACCACCACACGAACGTACAAGCAATGTGCCTCAGCTGTTGTCCGATATTTATTATTGAAACACCATCAACTGGACATGCCAGAAGAGTTCAAGGTTATTTACACAACCACAAATCTTCGCCATTTGCGAGATGCGGAGACGGTTGCTGTTAGAAAGCACAGACCAGTTTTGGGCATTCAAAATAAACTGCGCGTAACGTTCTCATCGTTGTGGCACCTGTAGTATTTGCAATGGACGAAATGATTGACATTTCCCTGTAATTTATTCGGTTGCTTGGTTTTGGTTTGTAAATTTGACAGACTGTAATGTGCACCTGTAAATTTGCAGCAACATCTATCGTAACATACGTCGTGAAGCGTAATGCCCTCGACGTGAATTTTAAAATTTACTACGGGAAAGATGTCTTATATCGAATATTGATTAAAGCCGACATACTAAAACCATTCAGTTTCGATTATGGAACCACTAACTAGGCTGTCAGGGGAAAACTGCAAAGCTTATCCATGTACTAACACCAGAACGCGAGTTCATTCGAACGAGGTGAATTAATAAATGTATTGAGAATAACGCAACGTTACGAACAAGTTGTAATACTCTACGTTTCAACCACCTCGGGTGGCCTACATTCGTACTAAATTTGTTGTGGATATCCTTCAACTGATTAATAATCGAATCACATTGGCGAAGAAGCATGCCAACGGGGTGAATTAAATTTAGACTTTTAAGCAAAGGTGTGCTCACAAGTGACATTCATTATCTTTTCATTACAAAAAGATGCAAATTAAAGTCACCAGCCGACTTTAACAAAACCTGATTGTTACCATGAGAACTGCCTGTCCGTGTACCCTCTGACCATCTACAATTAATCCAAATGAACAAGAATGAAACCGACCCAGTGGTGATGGTTGAAAGTTCCAACCTTCCCGGTATTAACCACTGAATAGAAATGGGTCACATAGTGGACCGTACCTAATAATCCAAAGGGGTTTTAACCAACCACGACATTAAAAACAAATTTTTTTAAAACCATTTCTTCAAGCGATTGGTTCGCTGAATTTCTCCGAAGACATCGTCAACACTTAAGATGTCTTGGCAATCACTCGGAAGAATGTTACAGAGTTACACCATTTGGTGAAAAGTGTTGTTTTTATGTGAGTTGGAGCAAAATGATCAACGGCGGTGTCTTGGTGATTTCGGTAGTGATCCAGCTTCAATGATAATTATAGATACATACACCTAAGCGCCTGGTCATGCGACCTACATAACCAGTTCTACAAGAACGAGTAAATGGGTGTGTGCAAAAGCAAGATGCAGAAGCAGGCAGTTTGTCCCATAACCATGGACATAAGATTGGTGAAGAGCTCAAACAGGCACACTTTTGCAGCACAAAGGGTTCTGCTGACAAAGTTGTTGAATTTTCTGTTGACTGTTTCAGCAAACATGTCATCTTTGAGTGGTCAGGGAATATACACTGTTTTCTTTTCCGATAGGGATACCGTGTGGTTTTTCTGTCGAGGTTGCAAAGTTTTGTTTACATATAAGTCTGGATAGCAATTTGCACAAATAATGTGCACTGGAAAGACAGTTCGTCGGATATCATTTTCTGTGTATATGTCCTCGTGAATGTATTAGTTAAGTAGTTCCTGAGTTTCCTTGTTTGCACCACGGAGACAAACCAGCTGAGATGTACACACTGCTTATTCGAGGTCAATTCCTCATAGATTCTGAGTTGAAGATATTCATTAGCACGATGCCGAATGACCACATCTAGGTAAGATAATTGTTTGTTACGCTCAACTTCTAGTATGAATATTATGTTCGAGGGGTGGAGTTTGTAATGGCTGAGATATACTTCAGATTAGCATGTTTGCTAACCGCACATAAAATATCATCCAATTATCATCTGTAAACCTACACCTACAAATGGATTCTTCTGACTGGTCATTTTTAAGGTTCGCTATGGAATTGTTTGCGAACAACAGTTCAAACTTGACGTCACATTATCAAAATGTTGTCCCATGTGTATCTGCCTCGTGGTTGAACTCGTCTGAACTTGTTACCTGTTGCATCGGTTCCACCATTACGACGCTTTCACATAAACCTTGTGCATTTGGTTTCATGCTGAATAGCCGAAAATCAGACTGTTCGCTACATCGTTTCTCCAGTAGCTCATCAAGGGATTTTTAACCTCTGTTTAGACATTTTTAAAAATTTAAAATTATTCCAAAATCATTACATTATTCATTTCTAAACGCTCGTTCACAAGTTTTCAGAGAAACAAAAAGTGGTTGGATATTTGTACAGCAATTCTCGATGCGTTTCAGCATTTCTAACGTAGATTCAGAGAGATCCGAATTTCACTGTGGTGGGAGATTGCAACAGTAGGTTGTATTCATCCGAGCTGAATTGCTCTGCACTGACAGTGAAATGTTGAAACGAACATTCTGGTTTTTACATGCATGTCACTTTGAAATCCGTTACATTAACACACTAGAGCTTAGCTTGATGTAAATAACTTTCAAAATGTTATCTGTACTGCCCTTTGGACATTAAGAAATACCATATTTTCACAATATAGCAACTTGCCTGGAAAGGATCCGTTGTTGTGGAAAATCGTTTAAAGTAGTAAACGACAAAATGCCACATTTCATCCACCTTTTCGTCACTCAACAAAGAGTCCTGTTCTAATGTCCACATCATATTTACAGAAAAAGGTGACCTTGACGCACTCAACTCCGAATTGACTTTCGTGTTTGGCCGTCCATCTAGTTGAACAGATTTGACCTTGTGTGGCAGTTCGAAGTGAGTAACTTTGCCTGTTGCCGTCTCTTGTCCACTAGTTCGTGCATCGTCAGTCGACAAGCTTGGATATGTAGATTGTGGATATGTTCTGGATGTGCCTTGGATGTAACTTTTCTGAGTCGTTGTCGGCAGCCGATCGTAATCCGGATGGCGGTGTTTAAGACGAGAATACTGCTGCTGATTTGAGGGGAAAATAAATGAAAATTGAATTTCGAAATAACTAATTGTTGAAAGTTTGAAGAGTTGGACGTAATTTCGTCGAATGTCAATTCCAGTTTGCTCAATATCCTCAGGGAAACGCTCTTCGGATGCAAAATGCGTGAATTAAACACAAGATATAACAGAACACGAAAGCTGAGGACTGCCTTAATTGTCCAGCGAGTATAGAAAAAATATGCGTTATGTCAACAAACGCTTTGAATACGATGGATCGACGAAACCCGTTTGTCTTAACGCACGTCAGTAAAAAATAAAGATGAGAATTGCAACCAATATGATTGACTTGAACAGAACAAGAAGAACTCCATACAATTATGGATCTCTCTAGCTCATGTGGGAAGATTTTGTACCATTTGCACATGAACCGAATGTATCTGTGAACGAGTGGAAAAAGCAAACGAAAGTCAATCTGGTAAGATGGACGTTTTGGGATGCTTGAAAATAGCTTAATATGTGTTAAAGTTGTAAGCAATGCGCAGCGAATAAAAGACGACACACCGGGTTATTTTCCCTGAGGGTTTCAAATGTTTAACTGAGCGACTGTATCGTTTTTCGAACCATTCTGTAGATGCTGCGTAAATTTTTTAAGTATTGTGCTTGAGATGATGAAACGTTAATCAGGATTCAGCAGCGGATCTACAATTTATGTGAGACTACTTTCCTCCAATGACTTGTCCAACAAAGTTGTAAAACTGCAAGGTAGGTTTAAGCATTAGGGTCATTTCGGGACTGTCGCTGTCGAGGAGACTGATTGCTCAAGCCAGGTGCTGGTTGTGTCGCATAAGTAAATTACTGACAGATCTTGATATGATCAGCATAATCTTCTCATAAGGAATGTTACTAGCACAAAAGGTTTCCCCGTGCAAGCATAATCTTTTCTATCGCTATTAAAAAGTACAAACGGGAGTGAATCAGATCATGGTGTATCGACTTAGGAACATGCACTACGAGCCATCTGCATCGTAAGTTTGGTGCTGATTCTACTAAGGATTTGACTGAATTTGCTCTTACATAAGAAAATTTCACTCTGTTCTTAACTTAGAGTTTGGGGACAGTGTGTAACCACGAGATATCCACACGCCAGTGAGACGTAACCCGACTGCCATACACAATGTTAGTCCTGTTCACATGCTCCATTCTGTGTAACAAAACAAACCGAAATTGGTAGTAAATCCTAAATCACTCCAATCTACCAGTTCGTTCATTTTCACACGATTTCTACGTCCCTAATCGCGAGTATGTCGAAAGTTACCTTAAAAATAAGTGTAGCGTTTAATAACTTCATTTAGCACCGGTCTTCTCAAGTTCTTTGTTCGACCAAACTCCAACATGTGCGTTAAAATTGCTGATTCCAATGCTACCGCAGATATAAGAGCCAGCACAGGGCCCGCCACACATGATTCGACGTCGTGCGTGTACGTGTCGTAGCGGACGGTCTGATGTGGAGCCTGCCTCATCCATTGTCTTACACACTAGATAGAGTGGCAAGCTATCACGTCTTCTGCCGTTTTTTTCACTAGAGTAAGAGCCGGGACAGCGAAGATAAGCGGCTGTGAAATGTAGCTGTTGACTATTATGCTCGTCATATTTTGTGCGCTACATGCGTCAAGTCCCAGTGGTTGCAACCCAATGGTCACGGTGTAAAGCAACAATCATTTTTTATTTGCCGCCTAACCAACACTGACTATCTGACTGTTGTGACACATACACAACCGCATCATATCGTTTCGAATCCATGTCTGGATGCTCTCTGCTTAAACAACAACCTGAAAGTTGGTCTCTGATGTGAAATCTGGTGGACGAGGGATGCTTAGATTCGAAATCCAACTTCTCTTGTAATCTAATGCATTTTCAGCAGCAACGTTCTCTTAGTACAATGGTGTTTGTTGGTCATTTTTACAATGTGCTGGCACGAGCACTGTTGCAGCAAAAAGTTTCAAAACTGTTCAGAAATTTTCCCCTATGGTCGACGTTGGCGTAAGAAATTCTTTCAAACATATGAAACTCAGTGGTCACGAATATCCATATTCTCTGTATAATCCATCAACTGAATACAGTACGCTGTTAAATTCTATTGTAGGCAGCACTTTTGATTAGCGACCAATAAATACGTCTATCAACCGTCCGAATTCGCTTACAACAAACTGAATGTCCCCATGATCCAACAATCCTACAGGTAAAGCACGTACGATAAAGGAAATCTTGGTATTTATATGCCGAAGTCATTTTCGCTTGTAACACACTTAAGTCTATCAGGTTGTCTTTGATAAGCTGTTCGGACTAATTTTTTAAAACGACATCAGCTGCATATTGCAAAAATAGGTGAAACTTCTAAATCGTTTCTCAAGCTTAATACGGAGGTGCACTCTGGTTACGTAAATGTTCAGGAGAGAAAAAACAACAATAAAACAGTATGAAGGGCTTGTCCTTTCACAAAGCCATAAACTTGTGTATAAACATAAGTGACTATAGCTGATCAACCTAAGCGGTGATCGTATGGTTAGCTATTAAAGGCTCCCCAAAGAAGTTACACAATCAGTGATCGGCTGTCAGGAATTTCGAGTAAGCGAAACAGTATAGTTATATTTTGTGCAAGATAGGGGAGTCCGGGCCGATTAAATGATTTCTAACTAAAGTGGACTGGATTTTTCTACAGGCAGACAATGCTATGTTAATCTGAACGACCTTTTGTAGCTTACGTCAGCTAATGGTAATATATATGACGTAGGTTGGGAGGTTTTTTTAACAACTTGCAGGCAGAAACTGAGCTATCTAATGGACATTTTCAGGCAGGTGGACAAACAATCCCGGAACATTTTCGATTATGACTGGATTATCAGATAATCTTTCAATACAATTGAAGTTGATCTGAGAACTATCCGAGTAATTAAACAGGGATTCAGACAAACGAGAAAAAGATTCGTTGGTGAGTTAATCGAAAAGACGAGGGACGGGAATGCTTCAAGTCAAAACGACGTTCGCTCGATTGGGTGATCACCCTAACTCGAGAAGCGATTAATAAGCCAAGGATTGTACGTCATATCTCAAATCAGTTTATAAGACCAACCTATATAATCTGTCATGTGGATTACAATTTTGTAATTCACATTGGAAACCCATTTTCTACCTGATGAGTAGATGGAATACAACCCTGGTCACTGGTTCTTTATTGTCAATCTACGATTCTTTACTGTCGTAATATAGTTTTTGCTTTATGTTAGGCCTGTGTTAAATATCTTAATTTTAGACCTGGCTCATCGGAGTTGACGAACGTTCTAGGTCAACAGTACAGCACTATTCGTGTATCTACTTACTGATTGCACATGTTTTTTTTAACCCTTCACTTCTCAGTTGGCCTTAGATTGGTATATCTTGACAACTCTTTATTCTGCTAGATATTTACGAGCGTCTAAATCCCACTGTCCTGGGCAATTAAGGTTTATTCGTTACGCGTTTATTCTTTTTGTGACTGTCTGGAAAATCGGAAGAGAGCCCAAATTCTAAAATTTGTAAAATAATTGGTGACTCACCTTGTCATCTTCAATGGTGAAGCAATAAAATGTTACTGATGTACAAATGCTTGGCCATATCAACAGTCAGACAACCTTTTCATTGTTCCTTGACGTCGATTTCAATTCGCGAATTCACCTTTACGCCGGCGCCAACACATACATCAGCGCGAATGTTAGCTAGTGTGTTGCAACCGAACACCATCAACAACCTGGTTACAGCTGCATCTGCTGTCACTATTATCACAAGCTGATCACTAAGTTTACATCGAAGCTGGGTTTGACGTAAACGCATACACATACATTTCGTTTGTTAGTACGTACGCGCACTTTTCTTATTGTGACGCTGACCTATCATGGCCCATGTAATGTTGTTCGGGTTTATTGGCAATATCAGATCCCCTTTACACTCCTGTACATCAGGTGGACTGCTGAAACTTCCTCGAACATTAACAAAAGTAGTAGGTTAAGTGGTAGTAAAAGTAACAGCTAACTAGGATTGCTCTTCTGGGCAGTTGCTGATTTATGTTTACTGACTGTTCTAATTTCTCTGAAAAGCTATGCCATACTTATGCGGGAAACCTGGTGCTGATTACTGCTACCCTTAGACGATTGCCTCTCCATAAGGGACATTTCTTCGTCCTGGTGCGTTGGCCTTGACTGTGATAGCACCTATTTACCCTGAAGTGCTTTCGCTTTGTTAATGTTCGATGACTGGACTTGTTAACGTTTGTTACGTTCGTGGAAGGAATCGTTAATTGTTTAGTATGGTTAAACATGCGGTGCCCTACATCGGACAGACAATCTGTTTTAAGTTTCCTTGTTTTTATTGCTTAAATTTTGTTTCTACTGCTTGCCCTTTGTTCAACTAGATTTGTGTAAATTACTCTTCGGAACATACGAGAAAAATAGTGGTACAAGAGGAAATACAAAAGAAAAACAATGTCGTCTTACACCATGAGGGTTGCATATGAAATCGCCCACAAACCTAAGGAATTATACTAATCTGTGCCGGATACTGGGGTTCCTGTCGAGAGTACTCGGGATTAACAAGTGCTCCTGCACATTCGGGGGCGATAAACATTTCAACATTAAGCTGTATCATACAGAAGTGTACTGCACGCTAGGCTGAAACGTGTTAAAAACAGTGGGGGGTACGTGGCAGGATTAACACTAATGACAGTAATCTATATATACATTAAATCGGTTTCACTTACTTCCCGTCTACTATGGTTTATTACCTGTAACTGTGAAGTCTTACGGGTTGTTTTTAATTTCTCTAATAGCCCATGGATTTGTCGTACAGGTTTATTTTTTATTAGGTGAATTATGTTTTGAAATGATGTTAAAATTTTCGTATATTTTAAATGTCAACTAAAGCGAGACCGAAATGCTAAATTTCTGAAAAATAAGAGAAAAGTCATACTATTTGAATGGTGGAAATAACGCCGGTAAGAATTGAAAAATTGGCGCGTTAACAGTCGATGGACATATTGATTTCTGGCGGGAGACTTGCCTCGTCCGTTGCCTGACAGTCATACAATATTGTTGCTAAGTCATGTAGTCGCTCTGTGACACGTTCAATGTAATATCGCTATAGATTCCACCTGGAACCCCCTGCACCTTACGTTCAACCCTTTGTTAAATAAGAATACGGTACTTGATGGAATCTGCAGGATTGTGCAAATTGTCTTCGTTTACCACAGCTTCTGTGATCAAGTTTATGAGTCGGACATGTTTAATGACCGGCATTTTTCGTTTGCTGGCAAAACAATAACACATTGGGGAACTGGTCGAAGGTGTATGGTAGGAATGCTGTTTCTTTGCGATATAAAAACTGTCAACTTTTCACTAAATACTCCAGAGTGTTCAACTGCTGACGACCTAGTCCTAGTAAAGCGAATAGCTCGATCTCGGGAAAACTCCGTCATATTGTTGGTAAGTAATATCTCGCAATTACGATTACCTTTTATTCCGAGGATGAGTTGCTGGGTCAGCATAACTCTTTCGAGCTTAGTCGTTGGGACACTCCCGTAATCACATGGTCGGACCGTTTGTGTAAATTAGGATGTAAACTGTACCAGCGGTTCCAAAGCGTCCTGTTTCAAATAGCAAAACGTGAATCTTACTGTGAACGTGTTTGTTCTACACCTCGCTTTTTGATCGACAGCATGGTTTAACAGCTTCGTTTTACTGAATGTTTTGTTGGGGTTCAAACGAGACCGTTTCATACATTTGACCTCAGGCGTGAATAGCTGGATGCGGTTCATTTTAACGACCTCAACCTCGTCCACTTTGTTCATCACAACAAATTCGAGGCTGTCCAAAGTGAAAATGAGGAAAACTGCCAAGCCCTGAACAGTATACTGATCATTCATGTATTAGGCCATCGCTACAACTTAACCCATGATTAAGCAAACAACTTCCATCTCGTGCATAACTCCTCCAATAAAGAACTAACAAAAAATAGAAGAAATAACTGGTTTGCTGATGTCCATGCCATGAAGTGCGGTTTATCACCATAATATTCCAAAATTTCTGTATCTGAAATAACAGTCAGAATAATATCGAACGAAGCAAAGTTCAAAGTAATAACTTGTAAATCGTAGTCTCGGATAACACTATTCTGCTTTGTTTCGTCAGCACTGTATAAACAGCATTTACACTTCAAACTAGGACATTTTTAAAGATTGTTGGTGACTGATTTATCGACAAATCGATATTCTAGATAATTAGATTTCTATGAATTTTCATCTTTTTCTGATTGTATGGTAGTTTTGAAGGATTGGACTGAGATTGCTTCAATGCCTTCGTGTCATACCACAGACTTTCCATTCTATGGCTATAGCTCGCCAGTGGCTGAATAGTAAGACTGAAGTCAAGATACACGTTACCAGGAATTGTCAACTGTTCTCATCAGATCAATGAAGACGTCATGAATGCAGAAGCTTGCAAGGTTGTTTCATATGTAATAATGAATTTTCGAGTGTATATAATATGGTAATCATTGTTAGATATCGAACTGCGAAAAAAATCCGCATGTTAAAACAACTTGGCAGACCACATACACTATGGCGCAATATCAAAACGCGTACATAGGTTACATGGAGATCGCTACACAAGCCCAGGAACCGGAGAACAGCTGTCAGTGGTTTTTAACTTTTAACGATTCTGTGAATAATCCAGAGTAATTTTTACAATATATCACATTACTAGGTAAACCAAGTCTAACCGGCGACTGACAGAGGAAACCTAATTGCGAGATCAAGAAATCGGTCAGCCAATTGAAAATTAGAATGTCAAGATGAAATCTGCTTACCGATGGACTGTTTTCTAGACGCCTCAACGATTCCCGACACTCTGAGCAACCTTCCCACCTAGGCTTCCACGTTAACCCACTAAAACTTATTATAGTTAGACGGAATATTAAATATACAGTAGGAACTGCACCATTTGATCACTGACATCCTAAAGTGACGAACTAGATGAAGTCTGTTCAGTTGCATTGTTTTCTGTCGGATTCTTGTTTTCATTCTGAGATATGCTTAGTACTTCACGAGAGCCCACTGTGGTGGTGAATCTGCATAAACCACCCTTTAGGTCACCAAATCTTGATGTACTTCCCTAGGAATGAGTCATGCCTGAATATACATCTCATATGAAAACCAAACTGTATTGGTTCATTTATTGGTTGTTAACTTGAAGTCTGTCAAACACGATGAATAACTGTACACGTTGGTGTATTTGGGTTACACTCAAGAAACAATTACAATGTCAACGTGAACCACATCAAGTAATTTGCACTACACTGGAAGTTGTACTGAATCTTCTGGCGAGCAATTAATCAGTACACTAAAATGATTACAGCAAGGAGGAACAGTTACCGAGGTGTTTAATTTCTATTTGAACACCACTCAAATTTGATCGCTACTTTATTATTCCAGCAGACTTTCTCGTCAGTCTCTTTCGACAGGAGCAGTGGAGTCTAGCATCTTTTAGAGTTTGCCAGTAATGCATGTCGTTTCTGCTGTTGAAACTGGAAATTCTGCTGGGCTTTATGAGGCAACCTTGTTGACAACTGCACCAATGACCTCACACTAAGCACCACCAAATTATATCTGAAAGTTCACCCACTTTTGCTTGTAAATGATGATCAGTTTGCCCGATCGTCTCGACGGGAGACAGTAACTGTCCTGTTAACTCCAGTCGATGACCTAGCTGTTAAGACCTCTCAATCCGATCGATGATTCCGATCTCAGTACAACTATCAGAAGATGTTTTAGGTTATCGATAAGCAGTCTCGGACTTAGGTGAATGTTTAGGTAAGATAATTCCCTCATGCTAATGTGAAGTAAGGGGCACGGTGGTTTGCAGCGTTGCTGCAGGAAAACATGGCCGCGGAAACGGAATTCACTAGTAACCATCTCTAGCCTCATGTGTATTTTCATAAACTGGTTTATATTTAGCCGATCGCATGAGATTGGGGCTTGCTGATATCCTCTGTGAAATACTTTATGGGCGAAATGTCATGAACGTCAAGTTTCAACACTGTCGGAGTCCACAAATGATCATTCCATTATTCCATCTATTTAGCACAAACAGAAAGGCCTCTTATAGGGAGTTGTTGATTATCCTGTCGCTATACGTTTTGTTCTATCCGTGAACGGTTCAGTCAGCATTGGCATTTTGAAAACTTCCTCTGACAGAGTATAAGCAATCGATGATCAAATAATTTTTCCTGAGAAGCTTCTGAAGTTAGGATAAAACGTTACAATATGTTTTCTAACTAAGTGGTTTGGTTAGATGCCATAACGAAACCCATACTAATTAACAGTCATTAGACTATCCAAAGGTTTGCACTGGTCGACAACTCATACTTCATAACCAAATTCACCCAGTGTTATAAAGAACTATTAAACTTGTGAATGTAACGGACAAATAGACAAAACTCCTCCTAATCTCAGTAGTCCTGTCTTGGTGTTCTAAAGATGCTAACAAATACGATACAAATTAGAGTACATTGTATTATTTCACATATATTTGTATAGTTAGTTAAACTGGCTGTACTGAAACGCGATTACCACACTCCTAGGGAGTTGTTCAACATGACACGAGTTGCAAAGCAGGAAAAGAAAGGTGAAAATGACTCTTTAAAATCGAAACATTTGTGGATCTTTGGTCGCTAGGTGTCATATTTCATCAGAAAGCCACAGAAGGTATTTCTTTTGAATTGGTCAAACTCTTGGTGACGATCCTCACAAAAATATGTATCAACATGTGAGTGGGTGAACTGACAACTTACGCCTTTTGAATTCTACGTTCAGTTGTATTAAAAAGACAGCAGCTTGATAGATTTGTGAAGATGTTTTAGTGATTCGTTAAATAAGTTCGGAAAAACCCTAGATGGTTTAAAGAGTGCACACAAGATCAACAATTTAGTAACAATTGCGACGAATCGTGTCAAACTGTGCTCAGTTCTTAAGATGGACAGACGGTTGGTTTGTAAGGAAAATCCCATAGTTTGCGGTCAAACAGGTTTTATAATCGATCACTTTATTTTTAGAATGTTATCTATTTCCAGCTAAGGTTGGCTCATAGTCTTGTATTGAAAACAAGTTAGGTTTAAACCAAATAGTTTGTGGGACAACCAGTAAATTAAGCTTGGTTTTGAGTTCACTCAATTGTGGTAACCGGAGTCGACGAGAAGGTGAAAATATACTTGTTTAAGGTTTTTATCATTGTTTTATTGTGACTTGTTGGCATGCAACCTCCTCTCAAACACATATCATAGAGGAATATAGCTCTAGCGAATAAAAGCGGATAAACGACATGAAAATGGTATGAAAAGCTTACATTAACCAATGTCAGTTCACAGTAAATGCACGCAGACTGCCATGGCAGCTTTGTGCTCAAAGCGTACATAGTGTGAAGCGAACGTCTACTTGTGCATGTATAGACGAACAGCTGCGTATTCGATTTAAGAGAAAAACAAACGTAGTGTAGAAGGGCGATTGGGTACATCTTTAGTGCTAACAATTTTTCGACATCTGCCTATCTCACTTCTCAAGTCAATCCGCATCAGGCATCTGGTATTTGCTAATTAGGTTGAGATTAACCATTGAATCAAACAAGGTTTGATGATTACAATTATACATGTCTATATTACACTGCCCATCTATCGTCTTTGGTGTAAGGTAGTTTGCTGTTTGTTTAGCAGATTTCGACGAGAAGATCTCGAGAGATACAGCATGCCGTAACCACAGGTTCCAAATTTTTACGGAAATAAGAATGTGAGAATCATAATGATATACCTAAGTCAGGCACAGAGTTGAAACAATTGAAAAGACTGCCGAAGTAATATAAATTTAGAGTGTTCAGGGAAACAGGCACCTTGCATGCATTTTAGACACTCACGGCACTCGGCTTTACTCACGACTACTCAAACGAACAAACAAAAAGAGCAATGACGCCATCATAAATAATGGGTGTCTTGCCGACACTACTGAGTAAACATTGGTCAGGTATGGAACTTCGACATAGCTACGCGCCGTAGATAAACGAGGTATCCACACCTGCATCGTTAATAGTGTTTCTAATCCCACACAGTTCATCTAGTTTATGTTTAACGTTTACCTTAGTTCTTTCCACAGTATTCCCAACTGATGATACTGTGAACACAGCTGGGACAATTACAATACCATTTATTCAAGTTTACAGTTTCTAATACGTGTTTGTGTGCGTATAGTCCGCTACGCAATTATTGGGAATTAGAGAAGATAATGTATATATATTCACAGATGTATACTTATGTATATACACAAAATTACTCAGAAAATGATGAATGGTTTGGAGACATTTTATTGACTGAGCAATAAATTCACAGAAGATACTGGAATGCTGCTCAGATAACTAACTGATACGAACCGGTTTAGTGAAATAATGTTTTGATGCGCCATTCTCCATATAAACACATCTGCTTCTCGCAACTGAAGTCGTGCATCTATGTGAATATGAACGAGGAAGATCTATAAACCGATTGATACCGAGGGAGTTGTACGGTTGGAAAGGACTGTTTTATTGTACCGAACACTGAATCAGGCTATCATATAACGATCGATTGTGTCGTTTCTAAAAATCCACAGTCTAGTAACCTTTGCTTGATTGACTGGAACTTCGTATAAAAACGAACTAACTTGGACATAGCACCGTGATTATTGCATACAACAGATAATGCAGTTGTAAAGTAGATTTTTTTCGCCACTTCCACCCTGATCCAAGTTGAATAATTCGACCAACAGACTGTATTGTAAACAGCAGCAGCTATAGAATACTCATTCACTGGTTGATCGGGACAGATAATTCGTCACTGGAACTGTTTCTGATAGTGTTCTCAGAAGTGCTCCAATTCCTTAGTGGCACATTTTTGGACAAATTGCACTGGCCAGTGTAAGCTTCGGTTTAAATTTTTGGTGATGATGCCTCCTCTGAAAAAACTGAGATTATAAGCAGTGTAGGCCAGATATTTATGATGAAGTTATCTGTTGGTGTTGCCGACATGCAAATTGACTTCTGTCAAGGCAAGTCAACCAGTCTTGTATCCATTACTACAAATAAACGAGTTACGATTTTTTGACATTCGTTTAGAACAAATAAAGAACTGAGTTCCTTAGTAATACGTTTTATAATCACTTTGACCCAAAGCTGAAGGATCATCATTTTATTCAGCGGAGAAGTTCTGTTTTCTAAAGTTAGAAATCAAATACTTTTCACTGCTCATAACAGCTCATGATATTTTGACTGGGGATATCGGAAAACTCCGGGTGTTAACAGTAAGGAGATGTTTATCAAATGCTACAGACCAACATGACTCTGCATTATTTATTAAAAACTCAGCATGCTCACTTACTACTCAATACCTATTAGGACGTAGTGTGAGTAATGTGGATGTTTGCCTTTTAAACAATTTTCTCTAATAAACTGGATTTGACGTACGTTTTTCTGCGGACTAAATGAATGCCAGCTGACTTCTCCAGTCACTCAGCAGTTTAAAATTTGTCATTGAAATCTACATCAACATGCTTTGAATTGGATCACTGTTCCTGATTTTTTTTATAAAGACCGAAGATTGTGGAAATAGGTTTGGAAAACACAGCTGAATTTGCGTAACTGTGACTTGCAGAACAGGCTGGGAATAAACACAAACAAGTGGCGAGGGAATTTCAGCGTTACTCTGGCAAAGTCAATCAATTATTAATCCCCGAAGCACCTCTGACAATTATATTAATACCGTGGTATACAATATTGATAAGTAAAGTAGTTATTACAGACTCAGTATCTTAGTACATTTCTGCCACCGGAGAACCTCAGACAGATCTTACGGTATCAGTTTTATCTGATGGGCCAGGATTCCTGCTGATGGAAAGAGGAATTGAGCTGGAGTAAGTTGCAGCCTACTCCTTCGATCAGTTCTGGCTATTTAAACGGTCTTCATCAGGTGGTAATTGGTAAATGTTTAGGAAATCCTCGTGCGAGACACTAAGCCCATGTGCATCCATAGTGCTTATGCAGGATGGATGGAAATGTTAGGGAAAAACGATAAACTATCTAATTATGATGCGGCTTACTGAAGGTGTACAAACGAGAACTTTACTTCTGGCTGTTGTATCCTGTCCACCTCAGCTATTTTCCAACGAGACAGTGAAAACTGGTCCTAATGACATAACTCCGTGGGCTACTAAAAATCAGCAGAATAAATGTTGCACGATACTGTAACTTTCATAGATGAGCTGTTTCAAAACACACACATTTCGAGTCGCTGATTTGGACGATGTGTAAGAGGGAAACCAACGGGATAACCGAAATATTACCTAGGATCGCAAATGGTGCAGATACAAGTGGCTTAAACACAAACCATTATGTGAGTGAGTTGACGTCGGAGCGTGGGATAATATCAGAACGAATACTTATTTCGAAACCTCCTTTTGAAACAGCATTGGTCGAAGGAATCCAATCGATATGTCACCTATAATGATTCCACGGAACCCAACCCTCTTCGAACCTGTTTACGGTGCAACAGCAGAAACGTTAACTGTTCCGATGGTTGATTAAAGGGGTTTGAGTGATTGCCAACCTACTGGGATAAGGAGATTGTTAAATGTAAATCTAAACAGTCATGAGATGTCCACTAGAATCCACAGAACAGTTTGAGTGATATAACATCTCTCATTGGATAATTTCAACCCCTTCTTGCAGAGCACTAGATACGACATCTTCGGATAAATATTGAACCTCAGACCGACTTGGGCTGGTGGTCATTGTGGTTGCAAACCATTCTGTATATCAATTACTGAGAGCCAAACTAAGTGAGTCCCTTAATATTGGTTCCCTATGGCTGTATTGGTTTTTCTAGCCTCATGATCTTAACGGATGTATCAGTCTCCTGCCAACATATGATTTGCTGAAAATCTTCTATATGGAGCCTGCGGGTTGAGGACTGCTCTGATGTTTATCGGGAACGCATCGAGGTTGTTCCGTGTTGACCCATTCCGTTCGCCCTTTAGTGGAGACCGTTCTCTGAAACACTTAACTCAGCCATCTGACTGGGCCCCGGTAATGTTTACTACAAACTTGTCATGCGCTATTCTGATCACAAAATAAAAACAATTATCGAAGCAAATGTATCCCACTGTCCATCGTCAAATTTTCCTTCGTACTGAAACTGCTGAATAGGTGCTCTAGACCATTCTCATTGGGATGAGTATTCCTGGATTTTTCGGGTTACTTAGAAATTGCCTCGATAGTAACTAGACACACTTGTTCATCAATTAGTGTTGCGCATTTCGAGTGCGGAGGATACCACAATTTCTGCACTGGTGGTGAAAGCTGTACAACACACTTGAATGATATACTGCACACCAGCTAGTACCTGCAACGAAATAGGCAGCGTTATTTTGATTCTGTATCCGTGCAGTACTTTGCTAGTAGTGGCATCCGGACACCATCTACGTGTCTAAAGCACAAGTGCTTAGTTGTGTGAGTGAGACATTTGTGGGATTACAGCTCCCTATCCAAACGTGACACAAAAGTTTACGGTAGAGAAAACAATCCTAAACGCTGTAACTATTGCCGTAGCTCTGTAGTTAGTTATATTGATGTATTGAATTCACCTCTTACAAAAGGTTTTCTGTGCCCTGTTGCTTTTTTACATAGTTCGGCTGTTAGCAGTGATGAATGAATAGCGTCTGCCAGGATGTCGTTGATTTCCAATTTAACGGTAACAACGGCTCGGAGATCAGACGGCTGAGCGGGTTCAGTAAGGATTCTGTTCAACCGAATAAGATACTAGGCCGGGAATGGGGAACGAACTCGTTTCACAAAAACTGTTAACCATCGCTGCAATCACTTCTTCTCACAGTAGTGGTATGAACTTGGTTAATTGAACTGTGGTCCTTCTCGATCACACTGAGTGATCTGACAGTTTGCATAATGGGCCTTTGAGTGCGCTGTAACAACTGGGAGATTACATTTTCGGCAACGTAGCTGAATGTATTCACTGTGACTAAAACTGCAAAAGAAAGATCAGATTGTGTGAACAGTAGGCCTGAAGTGGTTACCTACTGGACCTGCATGAAACCCTGATTAATTTCAGTCGATCTGTCTAAGTTTGTGGCCTTTGACAGCAAGCAACAGGAAAACTGGTAGTATTGAAAGGTAATGGATGAGCAACCCTAGGGAAGAATGCATATTATAAGTTTTTGAAGGAAGAAGTATCCTGGTGAAATCTAGACGTTGTTAGATTTTCATAGAGACTGAACATCACCCCAAATTGAACAAAGCTGCCGCAGCTCCATAGGCTTTCCAGTTGGCCCGCATCGAAAAGAAGCACTAGACTGAAGTTTCGCTCTCATTAGAGCTCGTCAGTAATTCATATCATCGCCACTGCCGGGACGTGAACCACGGACACGCTGTTTATGAGCAGGCAACCGTGTTTACCACTGCGCCATTGACCTCGCGTTAGGCACGACCGAATTGTCGTATGTGAACGCTCAACCACTTTCGCTTGTGAGTAATGATCAGGTTGCCCGATCGTCTTGAGAGAAGATACAGTTACTGTCTGTTAACTCCAATCGATGGCCCTTCGATAGGACTTCTCTGCAAGTTGAAATCACAGAAATCATTGAATTGTTGAGCGATATTTGATTATTGATGAGTAGTAGGGGATTTCGATTTTCATATAGATTGAACATCATCCGCAAGTGATCACAGCTGTCGCATTCCATACTGATCAATATGGTTGATTAGTAAATTACAGCCTGTCTCTAGAAAGCCGATCTATTTCCAGGTCCGCAAAGGCAGGCGAAGTACGGAAACTACACTCGGGGTGAAGCAAGGGCCTCCAGTCTGCAAGTACTAAAAGGTCAGACTTAAAGTTTTGCGGTGACGGAACATATTTCAGAAACAAAGGAATGAGTGGTCATCATACCGATTATCTATTCGCAAACATACCCCTGGTCGAACTGCCGTGCTCGATTGGGTTTCTGGCTGTACCTAATTTTAGTTGCCGGTGAATGATTTGACCAAAATCTGCAGCTATTCCTTTTCCTATAGAAGTTGACTCAAACCAGGATGCTCAGTTGAACTGGATGTGCCATAGTCCGTATCTTTTCTCAAATGTCTGCGATCAGCTACCTCAGATAAGTTTAACGTCCATCCTGGTGCAATATTTGTATCAGTCTATACCGTGATTGCCCTTAGTCTGTCGATCCATTTCCGTACAAAGTGTAAAGTCGTGTGCTAATGGACTCACTGATCAGTGGAAAGTGAACTCGGGCACGAGTGGAAGCAACGACCACCTACTTACTTACCATGATGACATCGACCTTGCATGATGTTGTGATTACCTTGAGATTGACCACTTCTTTATTCTGTTAACCGTCGGACAACTTAAAAGTTGGCTTGTATTATGTATACGATAAAATTCAGTGTCCATTTTGTCTTTCTGATACATACGCCGTATTTGTACTTTTGTAGTGTGAACAAGGCTTGGTCAGGCACTACAATTATTTGTTCTGTGATGGATTATCCCATCTTTTTTAACTTGAGGGTGATTATCAATCTACGACAACTTTTCTCATGGCTTTGGTTGCCTACAACCAGGTTGATTACCACTACAGACAAACAGGTTTTTGGTGGCAATATGAACCTTGCAATAGCACTGAATCTCAGCCGTGTTGGTCAGAATATTCTCCTTCAGGCCAAACAGTGTCCATCCATTAAGTAAAGGTTCAATTAAGAACATTTATCTACCCAAACAGCCAACAACTGTTTGCTCCTATTATCCCATTGTTGATGATAAACACAGTGCTAGTCATCGTGCTGGTTTACATTAACAACTATTAGAGTGTTCCCCTAGTTGAAAGAAGTCTGTTTCTAAGTGGAACTGAAATGTGCAGTGGAAATTTAGAATGATGCGCTTTCATTGCCATCAAGATGTGTTAGCAACTTTCACATTCATATAGTAGACTGTTATAACTAACAACTTTCGTGCTAAGAATTGAATTTTTCCCCTGCTAGAGCTCATTAGTGGTGCCCAGCCTCGCCATGACAGATATTTAAATTACGATTGACGTGCTCATAGTACAGCTGCCTTGGCTCATTCTTCGTAGTTCTCGCTTCAGGTGCGAACGAATTGCCTAATAGAAGCAATCAGCCATATTCCCCAGAACATGAACATTACCGGACAATGAAGTCATTTCAGTGTGTTGCCCTGGTGAGCTTATAACCCTCATATGTATGCTTAGTTCTCAATATGGTATTTTGTGTCGTTCAACGCTTTGTGTAGGAGAAAATCATGCTGAAACCACCCCTGGTTTCCTGTGCACTTGCAGAACTAAGTAACTCAAAGAAACGGAGAATAAACTTCAAGACTCGTTAATAGCTTATTGTTTAAATAAGTGGTACCAATAGCAACATACTCAGTAGACACCAGCAGACAGTTAGATAACTGACGGCGATACTACGGTTGTCCATACCTTCTAACAGCAGGTTATGATATGTTTTGAAACTTGTAGAGCCCTTGAAAATCAGTTTAACAAATCAGACAAAAACAGTCTATTATCTGTGAAAGGAAATAGTTGACGTTAATTCGTCACCGTCTGCTACTGTGCGTAAACATATTTCATGTGAGATCGTATTCCTTATTACTTCTACGTCTAAATAGGGATAAAACGCCCAGTGGAGCCTACGTTTGAGAGTGTGTACCGTAAAGCATTAACCACACTGTTTTTGTGCCAGTTCGGGCACAGTCCAGTGAACTTGACCAGCAGATGTAAACAGAGTCTATCCGAAACAACGAAGCTCCAATGCACGTGATTACAGCCGAAAGGTTGCCGGGGCCAAAACTGGACGAAAACATCGGCCTATTGGTTTGCTATTGAATATATCATAACGACAATCTTTTTCACTATGATAAGTAGCCGATTTGTTCGTTTCTGTATTCTTTAGTTCATTTCAACCTAGCCCTTTTTGCTTGTGTTCTTATTAGCTATTAATTACATTGATGCATTTGCCATTCCAAGTTTCGTTACCTTTCTCAAACTGATCACCCATTTTCAATGTATCCAAATATTTCTCGAATGTTCCTGGACAAACATCAGACTATTTAGCGGTGATTAGGATGTGATGCGCCGTCCAGCTGTGTCCAAGACGTTGGTGATTTGGTAAAATCGAACGTGCTGCTTTTTATTACAATCTTATTACGTGAGAACGGATGCGCTGCACCTTACGTGATTTCCCTAACCTTTATTCAAATCAGAAAGTATTTTCAATCATTACAACATTACCCCCAATACCGTTCTGAAGACCTCGAAGTGTCCATTTGACCCAATGAATGTAGTTGACATACGTTTGAGAACAAAACTGTCAACCTCGTCATGTAGATGCAGACGTTAATGATCTCCTTGACAGGTCGTATTTGATACCCTAAAGCGATTTGGCTTTTATAACCAATTACCCTACATTTCAAGCAACAACGTAGTCTAAGTAAACATACACGTTCACGTGTTTTATGTCGAACACAGCTGGTGGATCCGGCTCGGCCAACACCGCTAGTGTCTACATTATCGTCTGTCTTACTCACCAACAAACCCACCTACCACATACACGTTACACTGCTGACGGTTTGGTAAAGCCGTTGGTCGTCAGCACTGTCAAATCAAAATCGTCAAGTTCTTTTACACCGATTCACGCTACCAGCCATAACAACGAAAACAAGAAGGACAGAACACATCGTGTCCTAAGGCTGATGACACTGAGAAGATTTTTGACTCCAAGACTGGCCAACAAACAAGTTACAAGTCAAAGGCTAATCTCATGTAAGTTCGTCCTCTTACTATAACTCACGGGCAACCAATGTTTCAATGGATGACAGACAGTGACCACATGTACGTTTTTGTTGGCATTCAGGTTATACATAGCCTGGTTCAGATGCATGCTCTGTAAAATGCAAACGATTCACATTCGTTCTAGTTTAACGTTATCAGATTAATAGTTTAATTACCTCAGCTTTCAACAGAAATGCTCACCAGTGGAATCAGATATTCCGTGAAACAGTTCGAGAACCATAATGTTCGTAACCCCATTTTCGTTCCAGTTGCCTACCGCATTTTCATAAACTTTCCTATCGGCCCCGACTGTTGTGTTATTTTTGACACATCTTTGTATCGACCACTAATATACCGGTGCTCTTCGCAACGCAGTGGATGCTGTCTCTGTAGAATACCTATGTACACTCACCAACACACTTGTCATAAATGGGTCAGAAACTGACAACCGATAGCACCCAGCTGAGGTGTATAAACGGCAGAAACATCATTGCACATTCAAGGTCACGGCAATCGTACCATGCCTTCAACAGCCCAGAAAATTCAGTGGAAAAATGCACTTCTGCACAAGGTGCACTAATTATAAACTTGACCCTTTCGTCAAACATGATCGTCACCATAACTGCGGTAACACAATCATCACGTAGTGAAATTTACTACCCGCATTGTTTCTAACGTACTTTTGGTTATAGAAAGGGATAGGTTTTCTTTATCAGAAAAACACTGTTCTTCTATTTATTACAACAGACAGTAATAAATAGAAGAAATGTCGGATTGTTGATGTCATAACACTTACTATTACTGCTTACTCGGTCAACTTTCTTTTCAACAGTTGGGGAATAAGCACTGTTTGAAATTCGTACTGTTATTGTTTAAGCTTTAGAGAGATGTGTAATAGTTTTTAAGCCATCAACACCAAGAAGTGTACGGAACGACGTGGTGAGAAGACAACTATTAACCTGACTGCATATATTTGGTATGTCAAAGTGAAGAGTCGACTTAAGCCGACCTCCGGTTTGTCGACTGCCCGCTTCACGACGGATCATTAACTTCGTACCCCTCAACCGTTTGCATGTTTGATTCTAATCCGCTGCTGGCTGGAAACCCGTCACTCTTGCTGAGCAACTCGTTTACAGGCGTTCTCATATATATTAATGACGAACATTAAAATTTTTCCCCCTAATACTAACATGGGTAGCCACAGTCAAAACACTGTTTGCAACAGTTCGGTCGTGTGCCCCAGTCAGTTGCAGTTTCTTCAATAAAATTTGAAGATGAGTCCAGAACATGACGCGACGAAAATCCCCGAGTGTAAGTTAACTATCGGCTTGAAGTGACATTGGAAGAAAAGAACTGACAACTGTAAATTTACCGACTTATTAATCGTTTTTGTAAATATATGTCCCATTTATTTTGGTTCATTTCTCTCTCCGTTTTGACTTTCGCGTAACACAGGCTTTCCAGCCTATTTAGACATTGCTGCCCTATTAAAAACTGTGATTGAGAAGTCCAAGCGGATAGATCAACTCAAATGTGTACCGTGTATGAATCATCCCAGTAAGGATCAGTGCACGAACGATTAACAGTGCGTACTGTCTACAAAAACATGTATGTGAGCGGCGCAAATTGCATTCTGTCGTCTACGTAATGAACTCATCGTCGGTTGCATACGTTGGCTTCAGTCTAATCCCACGACTAGTTTGAGTGGCTGTCATGACGCTCTTTTATCCGGCCAAGCAGAGTTAGTGGTCAATATCCCCAGAAACAATTAATACCAGTCTAAAAAGTGACGCAGTTATACTGATACAGGAATACTGGATGCATTAGAGTGCATCGAAGATTGCACTGGTTCAATCAGCAAAATAGACTGGTTGAAACCACTGAGACAAATCATTACATTGGAAGGAATTTATGACGCAGTCGATATCATCTATGACGTCCATGTTTATGCAGGTAAGATCCACGCTGCAAACTAAGCCAATGAACGAATACTCTATCTGACATATACGGTTTATGGGGTAAACTTGAGAGTAATGTACCACAGAAACTGTAATCAACAGGAAAGTAATGTTTAGACACCTTTATACGTTGCAATTTTCCTCTCCTGACTGAATGGTATGGGCACTAACATTCCTGCGGATGTTTGCCGGGTTAAAAACTTCGATTACTTCAAAATGCACCTATGAATCGGAATAAATTCAATTAAGTAGCCCTTGCAAGCCAATCGATTGCTGGCTTGACAATTGCATGAACCGTTTCGTACAATTTAAGTATTGGTTGTTTGACTAAATGAATCGAAACGGTGTGACGCGATTAGGTAAATCAGATGAACCTCCGTTCTAAACTAATCAACAATCACAAGGTCTCCATCCGTCGGTACGAAATTACTTGCGGGACTGACTCAAAAATCTTAACGCATTCCCTCAGTTGAATTTCATTGGCATCGGTGGCTCTCGGTCCGTGTATTTGTGTTGTCTGTATTTGTTACGTGTTCACTGGTGATTCACCTAAAAACCCACAAAAACTCCCACCGGACAATGAGTTAACACAATGAATACATCTAGACGGTGTATAAGTTAAGGGTGAAAATCGCTTTCTTATATAGGAAGCAAGGTTTGTAGTGCTAATGTAGTATTTTATCTATCCAAAATTAGTGGCTGCAAAATTTCTCATGAGTATTCGGAATTATCTTACATGTAGACTGATTTCATTCATAAGCCTTCCTAACTGTGGAACACTGACAGTTAATCTCAGGTTTTCAACTGAAACTAATCAGCTAGTCTCTCTTTTCAGAGACGTGCCGATCACTACAACACCAACGTGACATCGAACGGGACAAGATTGTCGCACTGAAATCATCAGCCGCAATTGTACTTATGTATCATTCAGACTCACCGACCGATTCGACATGAGAACCAACTTCAATTAGAAAACCCCATTGAACGAATATTTAAGATAGTAAAAATTTCAGCAATACATGTTTTATGCACTATTTTGTCTACAATGCTCACTAAATAAAAAAAATATTTAACTTTTTCAGAAGGAAACACGATTAATGAATGTACATTGCTTCGTGAAAAACATAAGGTAGACAGTTTTCTGCAGGACGCTGATAGGGATTGTCATATTTAATAGATTTTTCCAAATTAGTTTCAAAAAGCAGTAATGTCGAGGCTACCTTTGGAGTCTAAACGGCCAGTCGGAAATGTGGCAGTTATTCTGTTAGGTTTATCCAGTAAACCTAAATTCGACTAAAACGTTATTTCAAAAATTTCATAGTCAAAATCGGGGGCTGCGAAATGGCCTGTTTAGCAGTTGCATACTAGTGCAATACAGCTGGGCGGTAATCTGTTCCGTGTTATCGAATTTCATCAGTTAAGCTAAATACTGCCTTCATCCATACGGTTTGGAGGAATACGGAAGTATGCGGACGTCAGTCAGTGAGTACTGATAAAGTCCGGACAGAAATGTTATTTGTGGGGTTGAAATTTAAGACCCCTCCTAAACACGCCTAGAGGTTACAAACTCAAGTTCAGTCTGAGAAATTCAATGACCAGGTGAAGAATCTGGCGCTCACAACGGCGGAAAATGCCAACTGGTTTAAAGCCAAACTGGTGAACATTTCACTAATTCGACATCAAGTTTGTTTCACACCCGAACACTATTCAGCTATAAAACAGCTGAATGAAATAAAGGACATTGTGTTCTTGAAACCAGATAAACGCACTGGCATCGTGATCGTGCAAAAAAGACGAGTATATAAGAAAAATGAACACGATTCTGGCCGACCAAAGCAAATTCAAACCAGATTCCACATCGGAGAACAACATGCTGACAGAAAAACAGATTGCAAAACAACTGTAATTACATGGGTTCATCAATGAGGCCAAGTATAGACAGTTAAAACCAGGGATAACTCAAACACCACTTATGAGAGACGTACCAAAAATAAACAAAGAGGATGTTCCACCACGCCCCATCTTGGCCATGGACAATTCACCTTACCACTAGCTCGCTCGATGGTTCGTTAGGGTACTTAACTCAGTTCAGAAATTGTTGTCACCCCACTGTGTTGATGACTCATTCGAGTTAGTAAGCGGTTAAAGGAGGTTTCTGTGAGTTGAAAAACAATGTACTCTATCGATGTGCCATCTCTGTTCACTAATGTTCCCCTGCTTGAGAGTGTAAATTTACTTTGTGATTTTATTTCAGTTAAGAATATTCACTTGCCTCCTGCTCTTCATTACCCCAGGGATCTCATTTTCTTATATATGGAAAACACTCCTTTTGAACTCGTAGGAGTTGCTTTTAAGTAAATTGATGGGGCAGCCATAGACAGCTCACTAGGTCCAACGTTAGCGTATGTTTCCCTTAGAATGATTGAGAGACAGATTGTTGATAATATTTCGATGAATACTTTATACAAAAGGTTCGTCAAAGATATCTTGGTTTTCACTGAGAGTGAGAAGTTTATTCCATTTTTCAACCTTGTGAACTCCGTATATCCAAATTTTTCTGTTACTTGTGAAACTGAATTGAATAGAAACCTAACTTTTCTAGACGTTTTACTAAGGAGACGTCTTGACGATACGCTGGAACGGTCGATTTATCACAAAGCAACTTGGAGCGGCCAATATCTCCAGTCCTCCAGTTTTGCACCTATGGATATAAGCGTGGTTTAGTAAAAGCATTGTTCGACAGAGCCCGACGAATCTGCACAGATGATCGGCTGAGACAAGAGGAAGATTACTTAACAACCGCATTGTTTGCTGACGGATATCCGGATAAATTTATCTCGTTTCACAGTGAGAATACCAAAAAACTACCTGCAGTTCGCACTGCAAAAAAAGAGGTATTCATAAAACTACAAGTCAGAGAAGACTATTTTTCTACTACACTGTATCACCAGCTTCAGTCAGCTGTGAGCCGCACATAACCTGCAGCTGAATTGTGCCCGTCATCATCAACAGGGAGAGTTAGTTATGGAAGCGCTAGACCTGATACACCTAACTATTCTGTCTCACATGTCGTTTATCAGTTCACTTTCAGCAGTAATCACAGCTATATCAGCAGAACGGACCGGTGCTTTCGTCAACATATGGCCAAACACTTCCCAAAACGGTTGACTCAGTCTGCTGACCCAACAGACAGTCAAAGGAGCAACAGAACGCGAAACCCGGCATCGTCAATTGCGAAGCACATCCTGGAGACAGGTTACAACGTCGCCTCAACCAGGTCGTTCACTGTGTTGCTGCGGCGCTCAGAACCCAAACTTCTGGCCATCAGTGAAGATGTGCTGATCAAACAAAGAAATCCAATGTTGTGTGCACAAAAGTTGATGGTGCACATCGTCCACCTTCCACGGTAGTGGCCTTTCGACCCAAAAATTCACTTTGTTCAACAATCGTTGCCATGTGCTTTTGTTATATATTCTGTTTCTATTTAGTAGGCGGCTGATGAGATAAATCGGAATGTGAATATCCGGCAACATTTGTCTTCTTGCTGTTTTGACGAACTGGATCAAGGGAATCCAGTACTTTAAACAGTGGCAATGTGTGAAAATGGGCAAACCATAACTACTGAATAAACTAACACTTATAAGATGTACTTTTAAAATTTCGACTTGGACAATATGTACTATGTCCAGCTGAAAGAAATGCATTTTAAGCTGTTCTTACTCCAAAGATGGGAGGAGTTTACCTGATAAATACAAGTTCCGTCATTTCATTTACCATGGAAACGGCCCAATGACAAAAACATATACTGTGGAATGATAGCACTGAGTTTTATTCTTGTCAATCAGTAAGTAAGGAGCACACCAGAAAAAAGTCAGGCGGGATTGTCAAACGAGTAAGTGGGTTACGACAAGCAGATGCCAACTGTATAAATCAAATTATTTCGTACACATAAGGCTGATTGTAGCTACTTGCTTGAAACAGCTTCAGTGACAGCCATGAGGTTGCATTAAATAACATAAAACTTATGTTTACAACACTAGGTATACTGTGGCAGGTTACGGGGAACCTATTTTGTAAATGGTTGTTTTCCATCATCCCCGCATTTACATGGTTTAGCATGCTTTTCCATCTCATTAAAGTTTCACACTAACGCCAACCCAATAATCTTAGCGATCTGAAAATATAGAGGTAGACAACTAACCTGTGCTGACCGAGTTTGAGGCTTACGGTATATTAACGTTACTGTTCCGGCCTACAGTTCTGCACAAACACAGAAGGTCGTGTTTGACAGGCTAGTGACTTCAGTATGATGTTTTGGCTTGCAATTTGCTTTTACGAAATTTGGTGAAAGCACAGCATATATAAACATACTGTCTCGTTGGCTGCTCATGAATTAGGCTGGTCCGGCCTATCGACCTCACATTAGAAGCTTCGGAGGTTTAGACACGTTTAACAAACACTATTCTCTGTGTTAACTATTGAACATAATCACTTGTCGTTGTGTTCTAGTAGATCATCCACCACTGTAATAATATACACATAGAATATGAACTGCACTGTTACCTGTTTGTTTGCGTTGTATGCACCGAACGTCACTTGCTTTTTGGCAAGCTGCAGTAAGTGTTTTATTGACGCTCTCATGAACTGTATAAACACACTCCAACAGCTAACTTCTACCACATAGAAAACACATAGGAAGCTAATAAGTAGTTTGACAGATTTGTAATTTTAGAAGAGTCCCAATTGTGAGAGGTCAGGGCTTCGGCTGGATTCGAACCAACGACAGAAACATCATGCCTTAACGCGGCAAGTGCTCTGCCAGCGGAGCCTTGTATCTCAATTGGTAGAGCACTTCCCGCGTTGAGACCTGACATAGGAAGTTGTCTAGTTCGGTTACTGCAGGTAAATAATTCCCAGTTCGAATGGGTTTGCCATATCTTATGAGAAAAATTATTCTGTAACTATATTTCGGAAGAAATTCTTTGTCTTCGTCAAATTTGCACCTTGATTTTCGTGGGAAAACATCCTTCCTGTTGTTGACACTTCTGTATAACAAGGGTTATTATTATGTCAGGAATAATGTTGTACAACCGTCACTGTCCTCAATTTTAACTCCAAAAGTAATCAAATTTAAGTGTCGGATCGAGTGTTTGACGAATTTGTTTTAGATTGTGAGTGTTATCAACGATTCATCAGTAGTCGGTTCAATATCTTGTCCAGGAGATCCCTTTTTTATTCTCGACCTTTTACTGTGAGCTGTTAGTAAATTTTCATTTTCCAGATGGCCGATTCGTTTTGCACTCCAAATCTAATAAACACTTGTCCAGATTGACATGCTGTGAACAACCCATAATGTGTTCCCCTTTCCCGAGGACCATCATCTTCACAACGATAACGAATAAAGATCTTAAAAACAGCCGTAGAATATTAAAAAGTTTTACAAGCTGGCTTTTGTAAATCTTTTTGTTATACATTATATAACTTTACCATTTAGACTAAGCAGTCTGCACATTCATACACAACCGAATTAGCCTATGCTCAGAGATATACTCCAGGGATCCAACTGTCCAGTGAATAGCCACTGTAATCTCCCCCAAACGTTTGCCAAGTTCTCCTCCATATGTTACGCTTTTACATCGTACCGGATATCTACGGAGAAAGTACAACTAAGGTATTGCAATGAACCACATAGTTTAAAGTGTTCATGTTAAAATTTCATTCTGAAGAAACCAAGCAACTTGGTTTATGTTGTGTTTGCAATCTAAATTGCTTGACAACGAAAATCTTTAACTCTGTTTCTAATTTGTTTTGCCAATCCATATTGACAGTGAATGTTATTTAATGTAATTTACTAAGATGAGTAACTCTCTTGTGAAAACTGGTTCAGAAATCATGAAGAACAGTGAGATCAGGATAAAACCAAAGTCGATACCGAGTTAGCGTAGATATTGATGACTCAGAAAACGTTCTGTAAAAATGAACCGAGGTTGCCACAGGGGAATTCCCTTCTGCCGTACACTCATCGCAATCGTTATCGAAAGAGTCACCATTTTGGAAAAATGTTGGCAAGTTGCAAAGTATGTTCATTGATTCGCAAAAGATGTGGGTTATATTTAGTTTCCGACAACAAGCAGCATTTTATCATAAGTATTCTCAATTTTACAGCTACCTTACCTCCCTTGGTCTATAGTAGTAAACAATGTTCGCTCAAATGTTTGTGAATAAACTATATGTGGTATCTTCTCGACGAATCTTCTGATTGACATCAGTTGCTATTCTCATATCGTCAACTGGGTACAGAAAAGATGCGTTGTTTTACAGTTTTCCATTGTCAGCAGTGCAATAAGTTTTTTTAAACCAATATGTTGTTTTTAATTCAAGCATACTGACTTAAATACTTCAAAATTCATGCCGCTAGTCAGTGCGTACAGATAAATTAAGCAGCGCAAGCACAGAGGAAGAAACTGGCAGATAGGTTCACACATCTGGTGACTTACGAGAATGATTCGGAGAAATGAACAAGACAGTTGGAATGTCTACTGACCCTCGCGTTTTTACTGATCTAGTGGGATATCTGAAGCGTATGCTGTGAGCAAACAGTGGGCAAAATGTAACTGAGGGGGTATTCTGTTGAATTGTATCTTGTCACTCTGAACAGCTTCAGCCAAAGAACCAATCCGTCCTATGTAATGAGTGTCCGTTAACAGACTGCAAATGAAACGTAAAATGATTTTGCTGGAATCACAGTTTCATGAAACTAGATTTTTTTGTTAGCTGTCATAACACACAGCGTTAGGTTATCAGTATTCCTTAGCTCATTAAGAAGACCGTGAATTTAGAACCGCGGCAACCGGCCACGATATTTCTTGTACACAAGTTCAAGGGTCAGGTGGACAGAAGATGCTGTAGTGGTTATATAGTTTTATCAACGTTATGTTTAAGGTAGTCCAAAGCTAACGTTGAATCCCAATATTTCCAACACAAGCGAGTTATGAACAGTGTGAGTCACTTCGTGTAACATCCCGCAAAAAAGTGACACTTCGATGGTACATGAATAACAGTTCCGCTTGATCAACATGGCCGGCTACAATAATAGTCAGCAGAGTAGGAATTTCACTGTGTTAACTGTTGTGATCATGCGATATACTGAACAATGCATGCGAAACAGTAATATGAACCTTGATACTGGTACTTAAGATACCCAAAACCACTAAGCTGAACACATTGGATAAAGTCCATCGAAACAACCAGTACATCCTGGCGAACTTTCCACCTAAATAACTATACAAATGATCCTTGACGAATAGTTCAGTGTTAAAAAAAGATCTAAAACACTTGCTTTTGAGGTACTGATCCAAGGCAATCCTATCCAACTCATTGCTTGTATATAAGTGCTCGATACATGGATACCGGTAAATGTGGAGTGTTTTTATATGCTAGAAAGCTTGTGTGCAATTTTCAGTTCATTCTTTCTGACCTGCAGGCCGAAGTCACTTGGGTTGTTCGGTCGGTTAATCGATATCCCACTAGACTGCGAGAATATGCACTCGACTTGAGCTTATCTCATCGGTAGAATCTGTGAATGATATATATATATATATATATATATATATATAAGATCTCTGGTGCTTATGTAATGAACTCAGTTTGAGTTTGAGTTTGTTTAACTCACATTACCGTGTAATCACATCTAGAAATTAAATCACAAATGAGTGGAAATATCGTTCCATTTGTTCAGTCGTGTTCCACTTCTGCTGCCGTAGACAGTTTTTTAAGCCTACCAACAAATCCCACTCTGAAACAATCCCTGGAACATTCCAACTCGAGGCAAACAATAGGGTTATTCCTCTATAACGCTCTAGTTTAATCGCTTAAGATGAGCGGATATTCAGTTAGGGGACACAGTGTGTATAGGAAATAGATGACAACAGTATCACAGTTGCATAATGTACGTTGTGGTGACGGAATGTTTTACAAGGACGAACGTTTTTTGTTGGATTGACTCTATTGCATGGGGTTTGATTGAAAAAACTAAATCTACAACATTCTGCTTAACGCATTTACAAGTAATCCTTGGGCTGTTATACTTTGGGTTGGAAAACAACGTTTTACATTTTCAATAGTGAAGCACGTTTTAGCCATTCGGTTTTAGATACCTCAGGCCAGATTGCAACTAATTAACGTACTGATACAAAAGCTAACATTGTCTGATTGTCATCAAGCATTTTGGACCTTAAATCTTATGTACATTCTACCGAACGTTGCTTACATACCTGGATTTAGAAAGCGTGCGAGCTTGTGACTGGAAAAAGACTGAGCCGCTTTCGTCATAGGCTTCATTTGCATTAGATGTATCAGCCCAGGGTATGTGGTTGTTGTGAGAATTTCCGCTGTTTTTTCTATAGAGGTTTGCATTTGTGGTAGATAATGCAAGTCCATGCACGGTGTGCCAGCACCACACAAACGCAATGGTTTTCTGTGGCAGGCAAAAGCTGACAGAATTTAGTGAGGTCCAAAAACAGGCTGCCAATATTTCTAATCAAATCGCACTGTTTCGTTAATCTATTTGTTCTTTATAGTGAGAACAAGCATTTTGAAGGACAAATCCAATTATCACGCACTTTGATCAATCAAAAAATATTTGACATAGGAAAAACAGAACTCATGTAAGTAATATAAAAAGAAGGCAGAAACAGGGATGTATGACCTCCGACGAAATCAGAATAACCTTGACATCAAAATAGTTAGCCTTACGAGTATCTTTGCGGTCGATGCTTGCAAATCAGTCATGTCTCCGCTAATTTGAGTGGTGAACAATTTGTGATACGTTTTGTTGGCGGAACCATACATGTGTATTCACACGGCTTTGTTAAGGTAATATTGAAGGACAAAACTTTAGGAGGCTGTTAGTTAGTATGTTCTTATATGACTGTAAACCTCTTTGATACTATGCAGATAAGTAGACTATACTGTACAGAGTATACTATATCAAGACAGGAGAGTTAACATTCCAGAGTAGCTGCAGTTGGTCCACTTGAAGATGTCAACCGTTTCCTTAGTCTTAGTATCATTAGTGAATCAGCTTTATTGTTCTGTTGAATAAGCTCGGAATAGAATTGCGTCAGTTAGTTTTTGTCAGCTACAGTAATAAACAGGTATTCAGTTGTCGCTGGAATAAATTTTGCGTCTTGATTGTGTGAGATCTGTTTTTGTTCGTATGTTAGAAACCCACCGCTGTTAAGGAATGTGTAACCCATTGTACAGTTTTGACCCGAATTGACTACTTCTTTTGGACAAAGTCAGTAGTCTGATCCCGTGAGCAACTCTCAATGTTACTTCCGCCCAACTTATCCCACAGTAACATACGGTTTTGAATTGCGTAAGATATAAAACGTATATTTCTATGCACTTAAGCATTGCAATTATTATCTGCTTGTTCCAGCTTAAGTGATACTTTTGCTCCAAATTTCACACTTTACCAGTAACCGTCTTGTGACAAAAAGGAATGTGAGAAACAATGTATTCTTGTAAACCAATCAGAGTTCTTGTACTTCGTGAATCAGCAGTATAGGGACGTGCCCCGGCGAGTCATTTTCTCTGTATAGAATATAACTATTCCATTGGACTTTAATTCCTGAGACCACAGAAAAATTACCCCAGGTGACAAAATTAATGACCAAAATATCAACGAACTTGCGAGACTCCATCCGAAAAAATTGCTTAATCCTTATATTGCATATTGTGGGTGCCGAGAGAAAGCAAGCATTATATTGTACCTAACGAATGAGTTCACAGTGCAATAAACTCCATGATGAAACCTGTAACCCCTTATAAATCAGACTGTCTGCACAACATTTAAACACACTCATGCATACATTTCTACTATTCTAATTGTTACCATTGAAGTGATAATGTTGTATTTAGTGCCCTTCCGGCTTTAAAGCATCTTGTATCATCACTTATGTATATACTGATTCCCACTTATATTCCCTAATCATGTATATCAAAAAATAACACAGACTTTAAGCATTAATAATCAACAAGTAAATAGAACCAGCACTAAGTGAATTTTTAAAAATAACACTATTTTCATTAAAACTGTTAGGGTCAAGGTAAATTTGACCCGAAGAACACGATTCTGTTGTCAGTAATCACATATCGCAAGCCGTTACTGAGATATACATCGGCATGGAATTTAAATATTTCTTCGCGTGCTCACGCCACCGCAATTTGAAGGGTTTTTTTATGAATACAGACTATGTTCTCATGTAAAGTTGTAAAGCTTCTGATGGCTAAATACACTGCCTATCCGGAGTCTGCTTTGTTCTTGTTCTCACTGGTCCTTGTCGTTCGTGGTTTCGGGGGCCAATCGGAAGGGGTTTCTATTCGCGGTATTCATTCACCGTTGTTCGCATCAGTTATTCGCGTTCGCGTTCAGTAAGATTCAATCATAACAGACAAAATGATCGATAGTGTCAACAATGACTACTCAACTTATGTTATCAATTCAAACATCACAAGCCCGTTGGTGTGATTTATCGGACTAGATACCAAAAATGAATGAGATACTACGCAAGCCCATTATGTCTCCGTAGAGGGTCAGAAAACACGAATGAATCCACTCGAAATGACAGTCAACGCAACTGTGTGTTGATGTGCGCTGATTAAGTAATCGATGGTTGAGAAATGACGTATACCTGTTCGTAGACTTGTGGTCAACTGGCTGGTCAATCAATAACACAGTCGAAAAGGAACACGGTCTCAAATGAGACAGTAATTTTTGTACGAGATTCTTGACTTTCCTGACAATAAACTTTAGCACATACGTAGGTTAAGTTCATTTCCACTTGCAGTAGCTGATCCATCCTCAAATGTCTTTGCTGTGTTTATCACGCTTCCGATATACTTTTGAATTTAGGTTTCTCCTCCAGAATAGTCACAAACAAAAACTGGACCGTCGATGACCACTGTTTTCATGAGTGTGATGGAAGTCATCCTCAGATTAAATTCCCAGTAAGCTGTAACTAAAGTCTCATTCCAAAACACATTCCACGCTACTCATAAAAGCGGATATTCATAACCAAGACATAATTTGATCCTGTCCATTAAACTAGCAAAAAAATGCAATAGTTATAGTGTTCACATGCTCTCAGATTATTACACCGCATCACGTGACAGCCAGCTTTGGTGTGTCAAAATGGGACAATAGCAATTTTCCATTCTAATTTTACACTGACCGACTACTATCAAGACGAAGAACACTCTTCTCCAAAAACACAACCAATATTGTTTTTATACACCATACCCGAGATCTCTACTTCAACAATAGTGCGTTGAAATTTTCTTATCCTGAAATAGACATCAAATGATCGTAATCAACTCATGATTGCCGTCCATTATGTTAATAACTGTTTTACGCTTGTTAGCTGGAATCGTCATCAACAGCTGATGTGAAACACTGATTTAGCAAGATTTTTTGGGGGGCAATTCCCAGATTACAGTCGTTAAATAATTCGTGTTTCTGTATGTCACAACAAGTACTCACGTCACATAATGCGTCAAAGCTTCCTGGACTACAAATGTGTTTATGAATATTAGGTTATCTTTCCTTCTAATTAGTTAGGCTAAAAAATTTGAAAGCCCTCATAACATCACTCCAAAATGACGTAACGCACGTGTACTCCGCACTGGTTACAGTGTACTCCAGAATTTATCTTTAGTCTACTTCTGGACAGGTCTACAAAATGTTTGACTCGATACACCGATAATGCATGAATATTACTTGCAGACGTCATTTAAGGGTCCGCTTTAGAATAAGGAATCAGATTGTTGACGAACTACCTGGTGATAAAAATTGCTTTTTCTTCACCAACCCATCCTAATTTTCGTGCTATCTGTTAAAAGAACTCACTAAGTCACTACTGACTGGTGGTGCCCACAACTACAACTGTTATGTGATCTCTCATCGAGTAAATTCTAAACCTAATACTGTGCAGCCCATCAAACTACTGGATGTGTGAAAATGCTGGCCATTTGTCTAAATGTTTACACAAACATTTTATTTTCTTCAACTTCCAGCTCGCGACTTCATGCATTACAACTGCCAGACACAAGAAGGGCCTACTAACTGAAGTTCCACGTACATTACAGCACGAAGCGGCGTCTGTATTTGGTTCAAGTAAAACAGTTTACTTAAACTCATTTTTAAAACTCCCAGTTAAGATCCCCTGAATAATCTCAGCGGTATCGATCTCACGACAGACAGACTAACTAGCCTTTATGCCCAAATCTGGAAATTTTATTCATGTGGTTGGTTAGCTGGTCAAATTAGAATGTACTGGTCTTCCTTAGACCGCAAGCTAACCGTAGATTACAGTACAATAGTAACCTGAGAGAAAAGTTATAAACAAAAAAGTGTTCGCGAAAAAACGGAGGTGAAAACGAATCGTAAGAGGGATTGTTGAAGAGATTTTGTTTGGCTCCAGTAATTGCCGTATTTTGTTACAAAAAGCAAACGGGGAGACCGCAGCAAGAACGAAAATCCTATTCCAGCTACTGCAAACTGTCACAGAAATTGCATGTTGTAGGTTACCTATGTGCCTTGTTTGAGTAGCGTTATACGAAATAGATAAATAACTTGTGCTTCTCAATGTTTATTCGAAACACCGATTAACTTACGTCTTTCGTTACTCACTAACAAATAAAATCAGGATGTGACTTGAATGACTTCGAAGCGCAAAATAATTTTCTCCCTTGTCTCTGGCAAGCGCGTAATTAAACTATCTTACAACCAAATTGATCAGATGGTAACAGGCCTTAAGCATTTTATAAATTAAGGCGGTTTCACAACCTCGTGAAGTTATAAACGATTCACACCTCACTAGACTGACCAAAATAACTTAAAGTCCGTCTAAAAAATCACATCGGGGCTTGATAGTGGCGTTCTGTTGCCAGAGTTATTTCACAAAATTCTACCGTATATTTGTCCATTGAGTGCATGATTTACGGTGATTATAAGTGCACATAACAAAAGTTCATCGGAGCTATATATCTTTTAAAACCGATATGCAGTTTTCATAATAGTCGAATTATACTTGTTTTCTAGATAGTATGGAAACGTTTGAAACGAGGTAACAAAATGCAGCTGGGTAGCTAGGGAATTTAAAAAGAACAGTTATTATCCAAACCAAAGATAAAATACATTGAAATGATTCGAACCAAAAGAAGCTTCTAATTATTTGTTAGCAGTGAGTATGTGTGAAATGAGGTGAGGTCGGTTCGTAATTTATAACCTCTAGATTAATTTACTCACAATTATTGCATACAGACGACTATGGTTATTTCATAGCTGCATATTATTTCGGTTTTATCCGACGAAGAGCCAGTCACCTAGTTATAAGTATGACGTTGGTTTGTGGTTGCCCTCACGTAAGATTTTCGCTTGGATGACGGAAAGTCGGTCAACCGTTACCCACAAATTTATTCCCCATACGGGTCAAAACTGTTTTCCCTCATTCTGTCTTGTCATATCATTGTAACTCCTGAAAGATCTGTATAGCCCTATCGTCGCAACCGCAAGTTTTCTTGCATCCTTCGTTGGCAGTATGCCCCATCTATCTTGGTAACAAAAGTAGTGGTCAGACTTCAAACTCAACCATTTTCCCTCTCACAATCTCCCACATAGTCGATCGGTTGTAACGATAGTCCAGACGTTGTCTGTCTAGTTCCGCACGGTTCTGTTACTACGTCAGCTCAATCACGTGAGTGTGTGTGACATGACGCGACTGGCGACTGACTGGTATACGGTGCATACCACCACCAAGGAAGAAATGGCAGGCACATTTGCATCCGCCCGGCGTTTTCTTTCGCATGCAGACCCTAACTCCGGATTATGGATCTTCTGTCTACGTGTAAATGAATGTTGTTGAATTATCAACGATAGTGCTGAATTTGCCTTTGTGTGTATTATGAATTAGCTGACCTTGAGCAAATTATAAATCACAAGCCCTATTCCGGCTACTCGTAAAACTACTAACGTCAGCTTTATAAGCGGTCGTGTAGAACTGCTTTTACTTTTTTCCGGCATAAAACTAATGAAGATAGTTTGATTTCGAAATTCGGAGATGGCAGTAGTTGAGCCGTCAATTCAGGGATGTCTGATAAGTATGATAATCGTAGACAAATTATTAAACGAGAAAATCATGAGAATTAATACGTTACTGAGCAAGCTAATTAAAAAATGTAGAATTGTAACTTGAAACTTGGCGGCAGCTCCGTTTACAGTGATAACTGACCGCAGTATTTTAATGGCAACTATGATTTATTCAACCAGTGCATCACCTCTGTTCCGGTGACCTCGTCGAAGGTAGCCGTCAAACCAGAACAGTGTACGGAAGTTACTGTCAAAGACTTTGAAGAAATTGTAGTTTTCATGCAGCGGATGAGTATTGTTTTTGTTGTTTGTCTCATTTGTTACAAATCTGGTTGTAGTGTCCAATAAGAATACTGTTAAAAAACATAGACGTAGAACTCCCAGAGAAACTTTGTTTTCATCTGGTAAATAGCTTTCTTTCATCTCTCTAGAGAAGCCATGGTGCACAGTTGAACCACATGTGACCATCTTCTCTGCTGTTCACTTTTCTACCGTCACTCGCGTATCGTCAATGTTCTTGAATAATGGAAAGTTATGGTTAAACATGGAGCATCAGACAGCGATAAAATTTGTTAAAGTTGGCGTGTTCTCAGTTTTTAGTCAGTGTAAATCCATTGTCCACCACTTCACCCTTCTCGCAAACTCTATTATCTGCAGTGAATAACTTTTACGCTTACAGGTCACTGACTAACGACGGACCGCTCAGATAAATGACGGGTGTATCTGTGAAACTCCAAGAAATGCAACCCTGTGGTCTGGGATATAACTGACCGATGTGCAAGTCTACACTTGTGGAAAGGTACTTAATTCAAGTTTATGCAATGCACAATAAAATGGAAATCTACCTGCGTTGACAAAAATGTACATTACTTTGTTTGTGGAAACCGCATTTAACCTGATTCAGATTTAACGTGCACTGTTAGGAAAGCACTCCCTTTAAAAGTTCATGTGCCAACGAACAAAAAACTCAACTGCCGTCAAAAATCGACTTCATAATTGTCTATAAGGGAACAGATGCATTTAAGTGATAGATATCAAATGTTGTTTCGTTTACTGATAATCCAATTTGTACGAGATTTGTCGGTTTCCATGACAACGCACGCAACTGACCTTCAGTCGACTAATCAGCAACCGGATTAATCACCTCAGGTTTATTTGCATTCAGCACCGTAAACAAATCAATATCCCACGAAATTCGTTCACACACGGTTGGCAATTAGGTTACACACACGTCCAATAAGACATGGTCTACGTAGGAGTGCGTCGTTAATAGAAGTGTAGTCAGTTTTCGTTACTAAAAAAGACAGGCTCAAACTTACAAGTACCTGTGTTCATCTTTGTGTTGAGTAAATAAAAACGCCCTTGCCTGCTTCAGATTTTCATGGGACCTAACAATGAACGTTGTTTCATATGATCACACTTCTTGATAATGAAACGAGATGTTCCAAAAATAGCTGAGCGGTATAATTGTCTCGTCAAGGGAGGTTTTTTTGGAAGTTTATTTTGGGGAGGAGTTCGCAGTCCAGTGTTTTACTGTACAGACGGTAACTAAAATAAGCGCCATAAGTAAAGTGATTCTTCGAGCTCAAGTGTGTGAAGCATTATCAGATCTGAGAACAGTACGATTAATGTTTAGATCAGACTGTTCCAAAGTTACATGTTTTATACTTGAAGACCTGAGAACAATAAAAATTTATAACTTAATGCTCAAAGTGTTATTATCTGCTCTGTATAAATGAAATTTTCGTCGACATTATTAATTGCAAACAGTTTGTTGGTCGCTAATCAGCTAACCTCTGAATCATTCCTAACTATAATTAAGATTTATGAAACCAACTTTGTTCCTTATAACTTCATCGTCCCGAAGAGTTTCCCTGATCGATCTTGCAACAAGCAATCGAATAAATGAGAGTGGTTAAAAAGATTTGCCTCAAATCGACGCTACCCAGAGTGAATGATACGAGAACATCATGGAATTTAACAAAATTAGGTAGGAGGTGAGCAACGGAACGATTTTCTGATTTTTGAATTTAACGATCCAATATTCTTTCTAATCGTCTACAGGAATGGCTGTTGTAAGTTCGTATAGTTGTAGCATATTTAGGATTAACATTGACATTTACACTTGTACGTGATTTTATATTGTAGCTTGTCTGATATTGTATTTGTTTGTCATTGTCGCGTTTTTAGTGTACACGTGAACAGACGGGTTCGTCATTGTGTTTTGGAAACTACAAGTTGATATCTTGAAAACTTTAGTGAGCAATTACTCTTGTTGACAGCACGTCCGTCTTGTTGCCTCTCAAAGTGTTCTGGTTGTTACTGGTTACAGAAAACTATATATATATATATATATGATGAATAGAAGAAGTCATAGGAACATCTGGCAAACTAGTAGACATCTATGAGGTTAAGCCACATAGTTTACAACTAAACACTAACAGTGTTCAGTTGAGCGTTGCCTGGATTTACATGTAACATTTCGTGTCACTTAAGCGTTGTTCTTTTTTCCCAAGTTCACACATGCCCGTGGCATACGTGTTAGTACATCCCGTTCACAAGTGAAGTCAGTGGAACAAACAAGTTTATGAAAAATCACAAGTACCTCAGTCCGCTTCAACTAACACAAATGATTACGACTTACATGCTGATTGCGTTTTCTTAGTCGGCCAAACGAATGCCGCGTAGGATAGTTCCATTGTCCCGATCGATAGGTGGGCTGTGTAGCGTCATTCCATGTGCGAAAATGATAGAGCGAATTTGGTTGCCAAATCGGTGACTTGTTTACAAAGTTTGTGGAACCCAACGACTGACTGATCAGTTCGTTGGAAGAATTGTATCGTACACTTGTTTGGCTTTCACAATGACCAAGATACGATAGAAGTTGCAATAGAAACAATGCATAACCATCCAGCGTTTTGCAGTACCACGGCAAACTACTTTTTCTCAAAGTATATAGTTTCCCATGAATTGTAGACATCGAACTGATTAGGTAACAGTCACTCGAAACGATACTGTTATTTGAGGGTATATCGATGCGAACCGAATTCAAAATTCCAGCTAGATTAGAATATGCCACAATGTAGGTTAATTGCAAGTTTGCAGCTCTTTAAAGTGGTCATCATTGCCATCCTAATGAAATCCCGATTACACGGTGAAGATTGACCGGTTACATACACTGCTCGTAGGTGGCGCTCATCATCAAATCACGGCAAATAATGGCTTGCACAATGCATTGCCGACGGACACACACTCGTGCAACACACGTGTGTGCACGCAGAAATGCGTATAATGCACGCACACAACCGTCTAACGTGGTCGGGCGGACAGGCATGACCAGTCTATTCGCATTTCACCGTGTTGCTGTTTCTGCAACTCACTCGCGCAACATCTAGTCGACCGACCGACTGAGAAAGCGAAGGGCCAAGCTACTGCGCTAGTAAGCAGGCGCAATGATTCACACTGTGTGTAGCAAAAGGTTTATGACTCAGAAGTGAGAGTACCCGCGTCTAACCACCTGTCAAATTATGTGATGGATAAACCAACCGGTCATCGTTGATGCGGTGAATGTGACCTCGGTTTTCATAAGGAAGCTCAGTAATCGGCTTCTGGTAATGATCTGTCGTCGTGCAAGTGCAAGTTGGTTGGCTCAAAACACATTGTGCGACAGGAACAATGCATACACATTATTCACGAAGATTATTTTCGCAGAAATGAATGTGCTGAGTCTTGCTGTGCAGTTCCAGGTGGTTGGTCTAGTTAGAGGATAAATTCATTTCATCTTTTTGAAAATCGAATGCAACCCAGCACTGTGTAAATGTTGGGCGAAATGTAACCGTGAAAGTCCTACGGTAACCTTTGAATGTAAACCGTTAACCGTGATAGGTTGATCTATACAGTTTTGTATTGCTTCACCATTTTATGGCATCCGACTACTGACTACTCTTTTGGTCGACAAGCGTGAAACATCACTGGTCATGGCAACTGATTTCATGGACACTTTGGATATACTTTCTTCAGTAACCAGGTTGACTGCAATATAAACAAAATATTTAACGGTTTCTGACATAGGGGGCAATTTTTTCAAAACACTGTCCCATTATGTTTACAAGTTATAACGTGGTAAATCTTGAGGGTCGATTCTTACGTTAGATTATAAATATCTCACGATGAAATAGTTTGCTTTTAGGTCTTCTAATATCAGATCATTTTCTGAGGTTTGACCCTATTTAGTCTGTGTTGTGCAAGAATTCACGACTCTTATAAAGAAAATGGAGGGGGCGATTGTTAACATCTTCGTTAAATATTGTGTATTACCTTATTTTAAACAAAAAGTGATCTGTCCGTGAGAAAAGGAAATACAATTGCTGAGGAGAGTTATTTACATTCCAGGCCGCAGCCCGGTTGGTGATGAGTTTATAGTCTAGCGGATGAAGGTTTGCACTATCACTGTTTGGTAGTTTAACAGACTGGCACATATTCACTGGTGATGAGGTACTTCATTCTCAGGTGTGTGTGCTGCGAATAACACCACACAACGTAGAAAAAGCCGTCCACTACTTTCCCTTTGGTGATTGTTTACAAATTCAGCATTGTTTTTAATATAGAGTATTCTCTCAGAGAGGGCCGGTGCTAAGAGCAACCTGTGTGGATCCACGAAATCTTCCAGAATGATACCTAATCCAGATGCCCACAATATGATTAAATAATTGACGCAGAAGATATGTTCGTATATGATTTACAATTGTGCGGAAAATATGTACATCGATTTCCACGCCAGGTAGGCTTTACTTGCAAATTTCTTCCACTTCCAAGAAAATACATGGCAGTATGTCATTATGGTAACTGTATCATAAGTAATCTATTCCATACGGTTTTCCCCAACATACGAACGACGATTGTCACGACTCATACGAAATACGTATGAAGTGTATTAATCTCTTCCAGCAGTTTACGCTACATCGTCTGACTGATCGATTCTGACAGATTTGCTTTCAATATATCGTGTTAGCATTCACAATAACCCAAAATACTTTCGGCTTTTCACCTAAAACCTTATTTGACATTTTCATCTCACCCGTTTGAAATTTGACCATATTGGTACGTATAAAAGGATGGTTTCTAAATTTAGTTAGTCCGGGTACACCTTTTTTTTCACTATCCGCACACAGTCCATAGATTAATGCTGTCCTCTCGTCCTGGTAAACAATGTGATTGAACAACTTAGGAAGGAAGTACCCGATTCCAGTTTACCTTGTACTAAGTGACAGACTTTGTGATTAACATGTTTTCCCATAGACTCAGACCTGGTTGAAGTTATGCTCCAGTGAAGAGCTTTAAGCCTACCTGAACAGTTGGTCTGCCAGCAGCTGCGGGTGGCACTTAATTTGTAACATCCTAACTCCCTAAACTCCTGTCATTAAGACAACTGCACATTGAGCAGGCTTTGGAGAAGAACTCAGCTTTTGGTCCCAAAAATTTTCATATTGAAATTACACTATTATTTCGACTACCCTTTCGAAAACAACTGGTAAAACTTCTCTCAGGTTATCACCTACACATTACTTGTGCGCTGGCATGTTTCAACATGTTGATTTCACCAGCTTAAAAGTCGAAACATTGATTGTTTGATTTTGTACTATGTCGGCACCATCCAGCAATACACACAATCATGTGGTGTTTGCTCACTGGTTTGATGAGTCTTTATGACCAACCAGGTCAAGTAACCAATAAAAAATCCGCTTATCATTTTTATCCGCGTTGATAAATCAATAGGAATAACACATTTGAACAACCACAGTAGTAATTAGGAAGACCACCGTTAAGTCAATCCATCGATTATCTGTGTGCTGTGTTTGCAAACTGATTGGAGGATATTTGACATCTCGAATGTATAACTTTTGAATGAAACGATTATCTCTGTAGCATAGGATGAAGGATGGTGAAATATATGGAAAATGAAAAACACCGGGTAAAATTGTTCTGCACCAAATCTTCAATAATTCGTCAGTGTACGATATTTCAATATCATCGAAATACTCCATTCGATGGAACGGCAACAGTCGACGAGTATTTAACGATAACCGCTAAGGCAGCAAATGCGACTGATAATGCGGAGGTCAAAAGAGGATATATGGTCACTAATCCCACCATCGTTGAAGTAGCCAGTCATGTTGTTTGCACTTCTATATCACTCCCAAATCAGAAGTCATCTGAAACATACCGTAAAACGTACCGTAAATTAATCAAACTCACCAAATGTTTTATACCATTCTACAGATTTCTTGCTTAACCCTTCTTTAGAGAGAGGTCTTCAACCAGTCAAAGTGCGTTTCTTGGTCTCGTGGATATACAATGTATATTTGTTAAAACGTTGCAACTATTTCACTGGGTTTATCTGTAGTGACATCAACCGTGGAACTGTTACTGAGATAGTGCACGTGCTCACTATTGAGGGTTGCTGTTTCAAAGTGATTGGTTCAACAACCTCTCAAGTACTGTGGTGAGAATTTTATCTAGCAGTTCTATTGAAAACTAGACATTGCACAGCTTCAACCGTTAAAATATCCATCGATCTGCATCTCTTACAAAATTTCTACTGTAGACATACCGACACATCGCCACACACCGTGCATGTAAGACTAGCTAGAAAAGTGCACACGTAGTTGTAACCCCAGTGCAACCGAAAACCCAGTCAGTCTATATGCCAATTACGCATGCGATTATCACAGAGCTACGGGCTCTGTCGTTGACCTTGTGCACTTCGGCTGGTGTAAGTAATTTGACCGGCAAGAGTATCGTAGCCAACCAACATTACGATTTATTGTCTTAATGTAGATAGCAGTATTCCAGTGATTGTGACAAAAAGACAAGCAATTTTTTTATTCAAACCATTCTAACCCTTTTATTAGGTGGAGTTCTGTTGTAAAAACCTGGATTTTGATAATACAAATATCGTTTGGGGAGTCATTAATCAAATTAATTGTATGTCAGCATAATTTAACGCCATTGTAGAAAGAATATTTGATTAGAGTGGCTTTTAGCAACATAAATCACACAGTGAGGGATGGTGGGTCAGTGATTCTGGTACATGATTGATTAAATATACAGGCTAACGATGGCCAAACATAAAACTCAAAGGTATCTACCAATCCATAACTGTGTCTTACCAAGAGAAGGACACGTCTATTGACCATTCTGAAATGAGCAAAGAGCTGACATTTCAGAAGGCATCTTGGACTGAAACTATTTGATAAGAATGACGAAGCATCTGAAAACCAACATAAATATAATTGTCGTGAATATTGAAATGGACGGCGAACATGATATCAAAAGTGGACTGAAGAATGAAGCCCAACTTGTATTAATGCAATCGTTTGTGTTATGAGAATAGACAAGCTGAGACTCGCTGACTTATAACATTAACGTTCGAGTTAGTTCAATCAAGTTTTCCTCCATATGCTCAAACAACGTTTATAACTTATATATTATTATTATATTATTATATTATATTATATATTGTTATTATTATATTATATTATTTTATACATATCATTATATAATTCACCTAGTGCGTTGGTCACTCATACATCTGCAAAGGTAATTTCACCAGAGATTTTAAGTCGCGAACTACCAATTCTGCCGCAAGTATGCGGTGCCACTTCGTTGTAGTAGAGCCAGGAAATCATCTTCAGCTTTTGAACAATAACGTTGATGCCCTTGTGACAACCGTAAAGCGACAGCGATGCATGACATACGCAACAAACACAAGTTAAATTTAGTCCAGCTAATACCTATTTATTGCTAAATACAATCAGACGATTCGTTGTGGTCTTAGGATTCTGTGTTTCATATTATATCGTGGAAAGTTTATTGTAATTTGGTTGTCAATACAATCAGAGATTTACTTAACCGTGAATCATCAATGATGATCTGGGTTGACTGGGGCACTGAAACTATGTCATTCACTGTGGTTCACAGCCGTATTTTTTATGGAAGCGAAACTTTGCTTGTGACTAACTTATAGTTTCACACATTGTAGGATGCGCTTTATAGTTCCTTAACACTAGTTGAATTATGTTGCCACGTGATCACTTTGATCATGTGGTTATTTCTAATCTGAATCTCAGTCAACATCAAATGTTCCTCTCACACTAGCCACCCTGCAAAATCCTAAATGTGCCCAAATGTTCCAAGTTACGTTATTGCTTAGAAACGTTCCCCAAAAGAACAGATCGTTCCTATAGTGAACAGCGCTTTTGTGGAATCCAGCTCCGGAAACCAAATGACCCACACAAATGTGGTTTGATTGTGAGCATGTATGAAGTTATTGCGCAAAGTTTTATGCAACAGTATGTTTGCGCAACAGGAGAAATTTATAATATAGTACTGAAGTAGGTGGGTAATCAGTTGCTAGCCGAAATTCCCATTTCGGTTATCATCGTTTCATCAACATAAGGAATGACACCTTTAATGTGTGAGTTGGGAATTACCGATTTGTACTTTGTACCTGATAGATGTTGGTGAATGCCCGGGTTTGTAAAAGATGGCACAAGCTTCGAATAGAAATCCGGTTGCCTGCTCATTGCTGATGTGTTTGTTTATTGGACTGATTGATGAATACCGAGGCTTTAAAAAATTTTCTTGTGTATCTAGTGTTTGCTAGAGCATCAAATTCTGTGTTGTGTATTTTGAATTCATCTCCAGTTTGATCTTCGTGAACGGATATGTTTGCCTTTTGATGGCTAATTCCTGCTCATTGTTACACTTTGCTTTTGTCTGGTTTGGGTCATGTAACGGTTTCCTGCCATTGCCTTTGATTTTGTGGGCCACACCATTTTTGTAGATGGATTTTAATGTCTACTGTGATTTTGACAGTAAATTTATCATAGCGCGGTTAGTTTATGATGCACCAGTGTATGTCCCAGTAATCCCTCATGCAAACATCCCCTTAAGTTGTAGGATGCTTCCGTTTTTCACAAATAACCTTTAGTTAAACTTTATACGTATAAGTTGCGAGAATATAAGGTTGGCGGCATCCGAGACGGATTAGCCTGTCACAGTGACCCAAGCCAAAGGATGCCTGCGCTTTAAACCAACACCCCAAGTGGCTTGCGCTGCACCACTTGCGGTTCCACTCACACACCACGTATCCGGTGTAAACGCGAAGGAATAAGACCAGTAGATGTGTGAGTGAGGCCTTTGTGTCCAGCTGGCCAATGCTGGTTAGCCAACTGAATGGCTAGCACGGAAAGGAAATCCTTATCTCTATGAAAATAAACACACAGAGAGACTATAATGACAAGATCTATACCAGGGAGAAAGCTGTGTGAAATGTAATACAAGAAGCATTTCAGTATACGAGTGCATGCTAATGCATTCCAGAGAGAGTAAGGTTGAAAAACAAAACTCAAAGTTGAACTACGAAAAGATCAAGCGAACGATTCATCATTCAATACACCAACAAAGCCTAAGAAAAGAATAGGTAGAAGATCACAGACACCCAAGTTTCTGAAAAGAGGAGCAGATTAGTTGACAAACGACCATGGTCTTGGTCGATGTAATCATTAACAAAAACGGAACAGATATGTTGGTAAGAGAATAAGAGAATATACTTGATAATGTGCACTCATCCTTTTTTATAACATATGCCTCATTGAGATATGTTTCTGCTCTTCTAACCACAGTTCGGATGATGTTTCCTTCTGTGACGTCTTTGTTGATTTCTATGTAAACTGAAAGTTTGGTTTGTATGTATTTGCTTCTGGCAAACTGAGGTTTCCACTGTTCCATTCAGTTTTCACTTGATCGTTATACAAAAATAGGGTAGATTGTCATGGTTTTCAACAACCATATTCAAAATTGACTTTATTTTAAACTGTTGTCACGCATGAGACTTACGAAAATATCAACAACCTTACGGATCCCCAGTTTTGATCTAATATTCCGAAGCTCCACCTATCCAGCACTCTGAGGAATGCTTTAACAACAAATCTAAATAAAGAATACTGGATAGAAGTTTTTTCGGTAGTTTACAGACTTGATCACTGAATCTGAAATGTGGGAATAAGCTTAGTAGAATAAGGTGGCAAATACTGTCTTGTTTCCGAGAATCATTTAGTCCGGGTTTCTTTTTAAAGGTCTAAAGTATAGTTTTTATCAGGGTGAAGTCAGTTTCTGTGGAAGTGGTTATGACACCAGGTGAAATGTTAGCTTCTTCCTCCTCTGTTTAAACTTCTTCCAATTTGACCAGGGATTTTTGGCTCTGCTAGGAGATCGTTCTGATCCACCGATTTAATATTTTGGTCTTTTCCCTAAGACGTTTAGCCAGTGAAGCTAATACGGGTAGCAGAGGGACGACGTGCCATCGGAATTCTGCACAGTTCAGCGATGTTTCTCTGCTGTGCTTGCCTCTTCAAACTTCCTCTACTGTTTACCTCGTATGTAGCTTCCAGCTTCCTCGGCGTTTGATAGTTTTGCAGCAAGATAAACAATGATCAGGCGGCTGATGATGGTGACGTTCAAAAATTGCAGTGTTATCTTGATGTAATCATTTCTTTTCATGAAGGCCGTCATTCATACCCTGTTAACTGGCAGATTGGTGACGCTCTTACCATAGTTCCGATTATTAAATAAGTACGAACTAACCGTCAAAAAGACATTATTACAGGGCCATCACATGTTGGCGAATGCTAGTTCTATTGTCATGGGTACGAAAGGGGTTATGAACATGCTATCTGTTCTCTGAAACTGAAATTTTCTGCGCTGCCTCTTTAAACTGAAAAATTATGTATTGAATATGAAGTTGACAACGTTACTGCTGTCTTTGCGGACATTTAGAGACCGAACATGTCCATTTCTAATACTAACTACACACTGACCTAATACTCTGCCTGATAATCCAAAATGTTGACTCCAGCTGAAGTTTTAGCCAGTCGTCATTAGTAGTGCATACCTCACTTCTGACGGAGAGTTTACGCATATCTTCCTGGCTATCAAACGCTTTTCACGGAGAATGGTTGAAGTATTGCGTCTTTATCAGACTTCCCCACGCATTTTACAATCTGAGGTCGGGGGTGGTACAAGTAGTGACGATCTTCAACCACAAGACTAAACTTATCACAGACAAATGTAGCTGTACGTTAACATTTTTCGTTTGCTATTTGATAAAAAATGAACAAATAATATATATCAGGCAAATAGTAACTGACAAGAAATTGACAGGCCTACATTCACAGCATGTTGCACTTAATCCAAACCACAGCACCTCGATGGGTTGTTTTGCCACTTTGTACGCATGATGTCTGATGAAAGGTTTTAATCTGAATAACTCTGTAGAAGAATAGTAACTATGTGTTCCCATTGCATCGTAGTACTTTGAATGATCTGAATAGACGTAGCTGGTGGTTCGCGTTCGCTAAGTGTTCAACTCACGAGGAGAAATATCGACAGTTGGCTAGCCATTTATTTCGATGTCATCAGTCAGTTGAAATATTTCGGTACAGTTACTACTCGTGCTGTGACAGTTGTCGATTCGTTCTGCCTAAGTGAATGTAGGCGCAGCTGAATTTTACCGGTAGACTACATTGGGGACGGAATGCCGCTTCTCCAATATGAGGCCAATTAGGTTCGTATACCGCGAACTAAATAAGACGCATATACTAAAGCAGTGATCTTGCGTTTAAATCTTTGAAAAGCCTATGGAAGTGATCATAGACAAAAGGCATTGTCTTGATCTTCCACAAGAATATGTTGTCGTCGTTGCGTAAACATATTTTGCACTAAAAAATGAGACTTCCAGTTGACTGCGAACCTTGGTGACTACTAGGGTGTAAAACTATTATCTAACATTAAACCGATAAGAGAATGAAAGTGCTCTTCTGAAAGTGGTGTTCTTGATGATTTAGTAAAATTTAATTGTCCACTGGAGCGGTCTCATTGTACGTGCTGAACTATCAAGATTGCTATATGTAAGTAACGCTAAGCTCAAATACTTGGGCACGTTCTTCAAGCTTAACTTCGATGCTGATATGTCTCACGAAAGTAGACTGCATAACTGTGAGTACTAGTTGGGATTAGCTCACAGAATCCTTGATAAGGCAGCTTTGCATTGCACATATTCTGTAACATCCATTAGGAGTTGTTCTTTAATGCGTCAACAGAAATGTCGAATACTGACCTAGTAAGTCACAAACATTTGGAGTAAGATAATGGTGAACGTTTTGTTTAAATACAGTGACGTTTACTAGGAAACCAGTAATTCAGTTTTTTGTGTGATAATTGCTCACGGTACCGTGATAACATGATCGTAAACTAAGTGTGACTGGGACAAGTGCTCACTGAACTTGTGTGACTTCGAACATCACCATGCATACACTGGATTGTCTTCGCTTGGTTGAGTGGAGCTGGAAAAATCGTACACTGTTCAAATCTGCTACAATTATCTTGGAGGTAAACTGAATACAGAGATCAAATCCTTAACGTTTTACGCTCATGATCTGGTCTCAAAACAGGTTGTTATTCGAAGATTTTTATGCCCCTCTCCCAAAAATTGTCGTCGACACAAACACTTACAAGTTAATGTTGTACATAGACTTTTTGAACTTACAAATGGAAGAAACCAACGTTAGAAAATCACTGGGCGATGAACCATTTATTAGTAAGTCGATAGCATAAACCTTCTGGAGAAACTGAAAAGTTCTCAATAAAACGGAATGTCTCATTTTCTTTAAAACAAGATTAAATGGAAATAAGCTTCAGTTGGCATTAGACGGAAGAAAATACGAAGACGCCTTGTTGAGACTTACCGATTACTAAAGAAGAATGATGTCGATATTAATTGTTCATTGCAAGAGAGTTTGATGTAAAATACGGTTCTAAAGAATTATAACCGGAATCCAAACCACGAACTGATCAGAAAAATTTTGACTGCAAATTCACTCGGTCGATAAATCTTTCATTAAGAATGTCACATCGGTGAAAAAATCAGTGCTCAAGATAATTCTTTAGTGGCGCTCGTGTTGTATTCTTGAATTTTTAATTCTTCACCGTCATTCTCAGATTATTATTAATACCTCCATCAAACCATGTGTTGGAAGTAACACACCTAGTTAGTCTATTCTACACCTGCTGGACATGTCATCCTTTGCTAAACTTCAATAACGTATTTCTTCGTTTTCGGTATTCTATTTCTTCTACACCACTTCCGAACAAACCTGGTTTTTGTGTTACCTTTGGCCAAGTACATGTGAGCGCCAACCTTTGTGAATACGCCATCACTTTTGATAACCAAATTAAGGAGGCTGGATTTCATCCATCGGGCCGAAAGAAAGAAGTTGAGCTAACTGAAGCAAAATGCTATTGCAAAATGCTTCTAACAAAAAAATACAACAAATGAAAAAATAATTGAACTTTACAAGGTATTAAGATTTACAACATCTTAGTCACCACTGTTGTAGCATTCCACACTATTGCTGAACGAACACTATTCACATTGTCCACAAGTTACGTTTCACCACGTGAGGAAAATTCTTCCTTATTTGTTATGAATTCTGATTTTCTCCCGGATACAACTAATTTGTCAGTTTCTATCTCACCTTGTGTAAGTCCCGTGCACTTTCTGCTGAGCTTGATTTCTTTAAACTATGCAGATTCTGTTGTCCTCACTATTCGATTTTCACACCTAACCTTGCCTATCTGCTTGTTAGATGATTCTGTGAAAATTACCACTACATCTGATATAAGCTTATTGTCACGCAAAACGTCCAAACGGGTAGTTGATCACTCACCACTTAGAGCTGTTGAGAAGTCATCTGTCGAAGCGAAATTTGTCGCACAAAGTAAATCTCAGTTTCCACGAGTTTCCATTAGTAATTTTATAGAAAACATGCACAAGTATGTACACTTGTCGTCATCAGTATCTAAACGGAATTGGTCTGCAAATAAGAGCACGAATCAGATACTCAGGATGCCAGCATATTTGACTATCACATCTGACATTCAGGTGCGAAATTCGAGCAATCAACAAATTTAAACAAAAACTATGTGTTATTTGAAACACTTTATTGACAAATTTCGGAAGAAGCTAAACAAAAGAAGTTCTTTTCTTGTAGATTATTTATTTGAAACTTGTCAGTGAGTATTACAATGGAAAACGTCCCTTAGTGGCTCTAGAACGTTCGGGCCAGAAAACAACTGAACAACAGGCTTGTATTACTCAGTGGCGTTTCCATAAAAAATAAAGTGCGGTGTGATAACAAAACTGTTTCGAAGATTGAATATTGTATGCCATGAATTTGTCATACATGTGGAAATATGACGCTTCAGTAAAGTATTGTTAACGACGTAAGAAAAACAGATGTGTCTTCGTTTTGTCATTGATGAAGGCACCCAAGTATTGGTTCACGGAATTGGTTCTAAATCTTGAGAAAATACTGAGAAAAACTGAGAATACTCAGTTAAACCTGAATCAGATTTATAAGCTGGTAAAATCGCTGTAGTGAACGCCAGGTTGTTTCAGTCACGTTCATTCTTGTTCCGCATTACGTTTGAGACAAAAAATAATAACGCACTTTCCTGTAACTTACCAGTCCACTGTGAAAGGCGCCTGTAAATTAGTTGACACTGTGAAAACCTTCCAGGTTTAAGAAAACTAACCTTCATGTAGAAGACAATTAAACACTTGAAGAGTGATCTTGATAACTGTTCAATACACGTCCTCCCTACTGAAAAAGATATGAGATGAGGACCTGGAGACATATCTCACGAAACTTTGGTAACTTTTGAAACACAATATGTGTGGTTAGATCTTGATAGTTTTCAAGACCTCTGTAGCAGTGAGACCAGGTGGATGCTCTGAGCCTGTGGAGACGGAGAAGCATATATCCGAACAGTAGTCGGGGGAACGTTAATGGTCTTGCTATTTGAGAAAATCTTCAAGCCCGTGAGACGCAAGTGAGAGATTGTAGAACGGCTTTTTGTGATGGAAGTTACACTGCAATTACCGCTTTGCTCTAAAACCAACTTTGCTGTCCACATTTAGCTAGTTATGACGTTCGTTGGCTTGTATTGGTGGTGTTTCCTAGCTACGGACTAAAAGTTTTCTACTGCGCTTTCTCTCCAATCTCTACGCGCTTCAAGCGCTCCGTTTACACTGAGTAAATATCTTGCGCAACGTCGAAACGGGTCTTTGCTCTTTGGTTGCCTTATTTGTATGGTCGGAACGCACCTTTCGACGATTTTGTGTTGGTACCTACAACTAAGTGCCAGTAGTCAGTGAGTGATGTATGCACTAAGGTACTGGCTAAACACATGGTGCTAAATTTTTGGGCCACAGACATCCCGTCCGATTTGAACGAATTCTTTAAGATGCCTTGGGACGGGAAGAGTAACTCTACTTTCCCTGTTAAGTAAAATATGTTGACCCTGTGATCTATATTACCAAGAAGGGCATCAGTTTACAAGCTATTGTTCAAGACTTTCGCCGAGTATAGTGTAATCTATAGTCCAAACTTCATAATTGACCTTACAGTGTAAGAGCCCTCCGTTATTTTCGGTTAAGTGACATGTTATACTGGCATTGTAACACTGAAAAACAGAAGGATTAATTTCGGTGAAACCATCCTGTTGTTGAAATCAACATCAGACCACCTCAAAACGTTAGTAGGAAACGTTTTTAGGAATACAGTATAGATAATCTTGAACACTATATCGGTGAGCATGCGGACACTAGCCACCAAAGATGGCGGAATTCGGTCAATCACATGGACCAGACAACTGGCTGATTTGTTGAATATCATCAACGGGGTTTCAAAAGAACTCCGGTGAACCGCATTTTTCTTAAGTTGAAGATATAAGTATCCATAATGCGCTGATTAATATGCCCGACTCGCTGATGTTTTTCTGGCAACATGGAAAAAACAAAAAGACGTATAACCTTAAAGAAGATTGGCAAAATCTGGGATGATGTTCACAATTGTGGAAGCCAAAGTTTCAAAAGTGTTGGTGGTATTGGTCTTATTTCTCCTCTAAAACGAGAATGGTCAGTGTGACAAACCGGCATGATAGTATTGGTAAATCACTCGATGTTGACATATCCGTTTTGTCTGATGGTTCGTTGGGCTAATACCTCCCTCGTGTGCAGCGCAAAACCACACATGATGAGGTGATAGAGGTTAAGTGCTTTAACTTGACAGATGCAAAGGGACTTTCTCCAGTCAGTCCTAAAAACCGCGATATTGCTCACTTGAGGATTTCCGTAACCGGTTTCAGCAATCTGTAACATAGTGAAATTTCAAGTCGTTTGAAAACTGGGAGCAATACGTCAATAATTCTGAAGAAAACAATTGAGATCACAACGACGATCTACTGCAGGTAGTGTTTCCTAGAAAATTAATGTCTCCCACCTGATATGCAAACATCACATTTTTATCGGCACATGACCAATTTTGGTACACTACTTAATATTGACAGCTGATAGCTTTTGTCTCCAAACAGCAACTTCCAGATATCCATTTCAACTCCATAAGTTACGCGAATGTTTTTAATTGCATCCAGAGGGAGATATTTATTATAAAAGGCAGTATGGTAGCAAACCATTCCTTGACGTAATGCTAGGTTAAACTACCCGATGTCAGGCGATCATCACAAATTCCGATGTCACCCAAGATACCTGTTTTTCCTCGCACTTATTTCTCTTCAGTTAAATAGGATCTACATTTACAAAGTGGTTATTTCTGCTCACTACTATAAAATAGGTCGATAGTTGTGTTCGATTTTTAACTACCGTGGTCTTCTGCTAACCCTGCAAGATGTTTCTATCTACACAGTTCAGCCGATCAGTATGCTGACACGTTTTACTGAATACAGTGAGATGTATTCATCTTCTTTTCTTCTTAGAGAATAAAAGAATACTGGATACCTATGGAATTCTTTACAATCAGAGATTGAGCACAGGTCGTTCTTCTTCGCAAAAGATAACTTCGTTCTGTAGTTCACACACAAAACTCACAGACCAAGTAAACAGAGTTGAATATTGTGAAACGGGTATATCAGGTGAGTTGTGGTCGGGCTGCACGTGACATAATTCAGTAATTACTTTTGACATACAGCCTAACACTGTACGGAATAATTCAATTACGCCAAGAAGTAAACCACAGTGGAATCGAACTTGGATAAGAAAATATTTATTTTAACCGTAAAACTGGAATTTTTCTTAGTTGTAAGTAAAATGTGAATGACGCCAGTATTTTATAGACTTTGTGGTTAAACGATACAACCACCGCATCTTCTAATAATACCTCCCCTGTTAACATCATTATTTTCAAAACTAAAACAATCTCGCACACAAAATCACAGGTTGCCAAACAAGCCTGGTGTCGGTTATTCATTATGGATCTAATAAATATTGTCTATATAGACCAGTGTTATCAACACGAAACGAACAATACGAGTAACGATTTCAAATGAGGTTACTGACGTCACAGTTATAAATGGGGATAGCTCTCTGATACACTCACGTTGTACTATTGAAGCAACTTGGACCACAGAAGTAAGATTGGTCACGGTATGGGTGGTAAACCATGGTAGCCGCGAGACCTGAACAAAGCACTCTCGTATGCAATGGGCCGAATTACTCAAACGAAAACCGATCACCTCAGTAGTTGTCGGGAGTCGGTAATTCACACATTCTGACTAACGGTTCTTAACACGACAACTCGGACGAAACTTAATATCCAGGTCGACGGCTTGATCAGACTCAACAACATTTACTACAGTTACAATCGCACTTGTCTTGGTAAATCTACAACAAGTGTATACATTGTAGCACTATGTTCTAAGAAGATGGTA
>LUCH01000321.1:118284-133491 GCA_013368495.1 Paragonimus heterotremus | reverse complement strand
GTTGAGAAATTGCTGAGCAAAAGAAAGTGTTTCGGCGCTTAAATATACATTATTGTGTCTCAGATAACTTCCAGTTTTGTCGCAACATTAACTCAAACCATTAAAAATGCGTACCGTACCACCACATAACATTTAGTGTTAGCGTATCGATTGAAACATTCACTAAACGACCGGTGATTAACTCTTATTTTCGTGCACCAAGCTACTGCGTGGTTTCCTGGTTATTATAATTTTACTGCTTTGTTTGCGAATATCCTATCGCGAGTAGACTGGACAAACAAATGTTTTTATACATACCAAGTGGTATATCGTCCCGTGACCGTTATACACCAACACAGTGCCTTGCACACTAATACCTACCTGTAGCCACGCTAGAATCTTCTCATATTACAAATCGGTTGATGCATGCCATAATGATATGACGTCGACAAAACAACCATTAGATGAAATCCTATGAAATCTCGTTATACGTCAATGTTTTTAGTCACGCGACAACAATAAAACAGTCCTGCTGATTACAGTAACCCCTGTTGGGTTCTAATGACGTTGAGTATCTCGCGGCCACCTTATGTTGCGCAACCGCTTCAACCTGAATTCAATAGATTGACATCGTTTGAAAGTATTCGTTTAGAGATTCATCTTCATGCTTGAATGTATAGTTGATTTTACTTAAGGATTCCATGTTTATTAAAGGCTGCAATTTTCTAACAAGTTCTTTAATGTACAGTATCAGTAGCGCTCATTTCAGTTGTTTCGAAACCTGCTAATGATAATTACGAATCGGCCAGCAATCACGCAACCTCGTATTCCCCCATCCAACCAGTAATGGAACTTATATATACACACAGTAGGTGGACGAATGTACGAACGGAGGATATCAGTCATGTGGAACCATACTTCTTCACAAAAGTTTTACGTGACAGGTGAGCGAAAACTGAGTTCCGATAAGTTCGCTCCAAGTGAATCAATGGATTATACGTGTCGACGTATAGTTATAGAGTAGCGGGTTGAAGTGTGAATTGGAAGAGTTGCGTCGATAGGCCAAACAAACCGTTTTACCATCTGATGTTTACATTTCTGACGTGAAGTGATTCCAGTTCAAAGGTATGACTGAAAGAAGTCTCGGTTGCGAGGTTGGTTACCCAGTTTACAAAACAGCCCCTGTTAGATATATGAACAAAATAATTTTATCAATTTTAAGTCCAGTAAAGCCAATAACTTACATTACACACTCCATCAGGCGAATCTTCAACCGTCATACTACAGTAACTTCAACAGAAGCAATGGACAGGGGAAGTTTTCAGTCAATTTTTCATAAACTTTTCCAAAGTCTTGCTTACTAAACCAGTGAGTGACAATCGTGCGAGAAAGCATGAGTTTATACTGTTTATAACTGGACTTAATCAAGGTTGTGGATACACATTGGGGATCATGGGAATAGGAAAAATGTTTCATTACTGAATACAAATGACTTGCGTGCTCACAACGTTTAGCAAACGGTAATGTCACTCAGACTGGATATCCGAATGGCGTTACTTTTAGATGGATTAACCAAGGTTAAAAAATTATATGAAGAATAAGACAATTTGCTGATCAACATCACAGCCCAACGTAGTTTTCAGTTGCATCACCAAGGCATAGTGTAGCGAAAAGTCGTCCGATAAAGCACAATCTTTATTGTTCAACTCGCTAGCTACCATGCTACATGCGCACTTACCACAACAAACACACCCGATTTCCGCTCACACGTCCTGTACACTTCTACCCGGTTTAGGTGTGTGATTGGCGCCTTCTATCCGCGGTTTTCCACCCGTTATTCCTCGTCCGTTGATCGGATTTCTTCGACCGATGGCTTGTCCGGTCGCTCGTGCTGTCCTTCGTCCACTTCCGGCATTGACCGTACTCCACAACCGTGTCGAGATATTCCTGGGAGTGTTGAAATAATCACGCCTCCAATTTGGTCATCCATCCTATTTCGGCTGCCAAGTCTGGTCCGTTGGTCCGATCCGGTCGAGCCATGACTTATCCGGTCGCACACGCCGTCCTCCATCCACCCGCTGTGGGTTTTTGAACGCACCTTTTCCTGTGTTGATGTATTCCACCGACAGTTGGAATCCTAGCACTTCCTGCCTGACAGTTCACCACAATAGGACAAACCTAAAATCGCACTCTTCAGCAATGTTACTGTTACTATGGGGAAGTCGCGTCAAATTGTTTAAATGTATTTACGTTATAAGGTTTGTATTACGTTTTGGTGTACAAGTCAAATATTAAGGGGCGTAGGTTCTACAGAAGACATTAATTTTGAACTGTGATTGGAAGTGAACAACAGAAAATGGTCGATATTTATCTCGCCCGTTAGCAAAATGACGCACACAATCGGCACTATTAAATGATACAATGAGTTCGTTAGTCCTGTTCACAAGTTTGTTGCGGCTATTTGTCAGATTTTGACATGAAAAAACTGCTTACTGTTGAACTGTGAGGATTATATCATTTACAATTTTGCAGGTCACTTCCATAAATTGTCAGTGAGCCCTAAATAAAACGTGAAGAAAATGCGAGGAAAGAATTACGTAATGATTTTCTTGAAGTGTGAAGGAAATATTAGGAGTGATCTAAAAAATAAATGCCCAAAAACTTACGAAGGGTTGTTTAATGTTTTACTTCTTATGCAGCAGAAGTGGTGCCTTTTAGCTTACGCCATAGGAAACCCTGCTATACTCAGAGAACCATAAACTGGCTAGTTGTATTCCTTATTTACGTACGACAAATTTGAGTGGACAACGTGGCTTTGTGTGTCGACCGTGGACCAAGAATGATAGTATGAAGTTACAATGGATTCGTTTGAAGTGCAGGAAAGAGTAAACGCTTAAAGATTTACTTCAAAAATTGCATAGTCTTGAAAATTCGAGCGACTGATAGAAAGTTCCGTTGACCATGCGTACTCATTGATTTTATATTGACAGTTCACCATTTAGAGACAACCAATAAACTGTGGGAAAATTTCAGCGAAACGCTCGACAACAGTATTAACGCACACTTCGACAACATATTGCAACAATTTATATGGTTCTTCGTTTAACGAAGGCTTTTATGAATAGCTTTCTTTCGAACAAGAAAAGAAGAATCATCTATAAAGGCAAGTTGAAATGATCGCATTTTAGTTACTGAAAAAGAAACGTGATGAGCAGGTTCCTACGAGTTCTTTATCTAATAATTACAATTATAATAAAAAAACAATAAACGAACCTGCGCAGTTAATCTGTGATTAAGATTGTCACGATAAAACTCATTGTTCTGGACACGGGATAGGGTCATGGTGTGTGGCGGAGTTCATTTATGTGTACGATTGTGGTTGGGAGTGGAGTATGTCATTTGTGACCAAGAAGGTTGTAATGCTTGAATGTACTAACTCGTTTGACCTGACAAGTATTGATTTAGGTAAAACGAATGAAGTCACACATTTTGGACATGGTGATTTACATGCTTTTAATGAATGGAATGCAAACAGTACAAATCTGCAAAACTGTTACAGTACTCAACTTGTTACTCAACACACGTGACCTTCCTCAACAGTGTTGTCGTCGAGACTATCTTTCGATTACAATATCGTTGGAAAAAATCATCTGAGTTTGTTAAAACTTTGAGTAATACAGGTTGCTCATAATGTTCTGTTCCCCTCGATCCGCTCATTGTCTCAGCCCATGCCTAAATCTGCCACGTGAGTTCTTCGATTACCTGAATAGAATCTTGTAGACTAACCGAAATCTCTCTCCTATCTCTGTACTAGGGTGAGACAAAATTTCATCATTATAGCCCTCTGCAAGTCCTGTTTTGTTTCCAACAATAAGACACCATTCAACCAGCCTAGTCATTCGACCAGCATGTTTTGCTGAAGAACAGAGGCGATCGGAAGAATACACAAGCACTAGGTGGCAGACAATTAATATTTAAATTTACATTCAGTAGAATAGCAAATGCCGAATGATCTCTTTGAATTATCACTCATCTGTTGGACAATAAATCAAAATTTCTCATCCACGGTTCAAACAGCATGGAGGTTTAATTGCTTGCCACATTTGGTTATTACCGAAAAATACCACAGCGCGAGCAAAAGTAAAATAACATATGTCGTCACCATTTCCTGACGCAAATGTGAATGAGACTAAAGACATAGAGGCGAACATGTTTTCGAACATTCATCTTCAGGCCAGTACAAGTATATAAGGAGTTTGTACAGTTAGATGGATATATAGATCGGAAATATTACAGAGAAACCAATTCATTGATTCGTTAATTGGCGATGGATTGATTGATCGGTTACGTCACGCTCATTCATTGGTTTCACCGGGGAAGTCGACCATCGATCCGATGGATTTGTGGCCATGGTAGGCGCAGCGCCTGAACAAGCCGTTTTGGATGATATAATACCGGATCAAGCAGCCTGATTCTAATGTCCTCAGCAGTACAAAGTGCTCTAATTCGGACCGATTTTGATGGGTTGCCTGGCACGCGATATACCACTTTGATGATTTGATCAGTGTTCATATTGTGTCCACTTTCAATCAGGTGAGTGAGGATAGCACTGTTGACCGATCGTGATTCCCCGTGCCCCAGCCACCGTGGATGGTGTTCTCGGATTTGTTTCTAAAGTAGCCTTGACGTTCGACCAATACAACCAGCTCCATAGGAACAAGTGAGTGAGTAGATACACATAGATGAGGTCTGAACTGTCCGTCTATCTTTGTTATAAAACCTGAGAATTGGAGATGTAGAGAATTGAATACGGAGTCCAGTTGTAACAGAGGTCTTGCTAATTGTCTGGTTGAGCTTATTTGTCAGCCATTTTGCAGCATTGTCATCCTTGGATGGCACTCGAATAAACACAGGCTTGTTTCTTACGTCATGCACTTCAGCTTTAAGTGATAATCTAAACATATTTCGGGCGATAAATTGTTCCGTGCAGCCGTTATCAGTCTCTGCCTTTCCAGACCTCAAGCAGCGGTTCCAAGTCAACCAGAAAGGTATCTACACAACTTTTCCAACTTACATCTTCGTCGTATCACGACTGATGCTCTCTCATTCGTTTCTAAGTTTTGCTGCCCATAACGTGACAAAATGGCTAGTGAAATTGCTCGAACCAGTCCGAAAGGCGATTGCCCCGCTCAGTCCACGTGATACTACTGAATCTATCGAATGCATCCAGAACGTTAACATGAATTCACAAAAATCGTGCTCATTGAACGTAGGGTCGTTATTCACAAACGTACCGTTGCTAGAAACCGTCAATTCTATCAGTGACTACGTATGTGAAACCGGAATCGTTAGTGGTTTACCACCACTAAAACTGAAAGAGCTTCTGCTCCGTTGCACGTTTGATGTGCAACTGCTATCCAACGGTGTATTGTATCGGCAGTCGAGTGGCTTAGCAATGGGAACTCCCCTCGGACCTCTCCTGGCCGATATATTCGTGGGAAAACTTGAACACACTAAGCTTTAATCCCCTATCAACCAGTTCAGTCAGTACCTTTGACACGTAGACGATATATTTATTGTAGCCAGTTCAGATACCAATATACATACATTGCTCGATATATTCAATCGTACCTACCAGTCTTTTGAGTTTAAACTTGAGGCGGAGACTGGAAACGCCATATCTTTCCTAGAGGTTCGCTTACATCGACGAATAGACGGCACTATTCAATGCAGAATTCACTGCAAGACTACGTGAACAAATCACTACACAAACTTCCACAGTTTCACCCCTGAAACACAAGAGAAATCTAGTGCGTTGCCTGATATAGCATACAAAATTTGTTCAGCGGATATGTTAGAAAGTAAACTGGAATTCGTAAAAAACGTCATTTATCATAACGACTAAACGGAACAATTTATCGCCCGAAATATGTTTAGATTATCACTTAAAGCTGAAGTGCATGACGTAAGAAACAAGCCTGTGTTTATTCGAGTGCCATCCAAGGATGACAATGCTGCAAAATGGCTGACAAATAAGCTCAACCAGACAATTAGCAAGACCTCTGTTACAACTGGACTCCGTATTCAATTCTCTACATCTCCAATTCTCAGGTTTTATAACAAAGATAGACGGACAGTTCAGACCTCATCTATGTGTATCTACTCACTCACTTGTTCCTATGGAGCTGGTTGTATTGGTCGAACGTCAAGGCTACTTTAGAAACAAATCCGAGAACACCATCCACGGTGGCTGGGGCACGGGGAATCACGATCGGTCAACAGTGCTATCCTCACTCACCTGATTGAAAGTGGACACAATATGAACACTGATCAAATCATCAAAGTGGTATATCGCGTGCCAGGCAACCCATCAAAATCGGTCCGAATTAGAGCACTTTGTACTGCTGAGGACATTAGAATCAGGCTGCTTGATCCGGTATTATATCATCCAAAACGGCTTGTTCAGGCGCTGCGCCTACCATGGCCACAAATCCATCGGATCGATGGTCAACCTGCGTGGTCAATCCGTCTGCCGAGACATTCGGATCAAATTTGTAGGCCCATCAGCACGTTTTTCCCAATGGTAACAGAAATCCAAATATAACTTCAGGTAAACAACAAAGTAGCCACTACAACCGGAAAGCTGTTATTGAACGAGGTAACTACAGGCTACTACGTCAAACAGTTCTGTTTTTCAGTTAACGGTTTTGGAAAGACAGTGCCATCGGATTTATTTTCAATTAGATTGGTATGGTTTATCCCGGTGTTAAATTTCTTCGTAAAAGATGTGAGAAAGTTGGCCACTTCAATATGCTGATTGAGCCGTTGCTTTTCGTTTGTTAACACAATAAAACTGTATGTTATTGAAAACATTCTGGACAAGATAATCTCTCATTCGTACAGGAGAAAAATCTATTTCTTTGAACGAAGGTCCTTAGAAAGTCGGTGTTAAATCAGTTTAGACAATAGCACCTGGAAGCTAGGGACAGGCAATCATGTCACTTAATTGGTATTTGTTTCATAGATAAATACAGTTTAGTTACGCTCACAGTCGCAGCCGCGATTGTGGAGATGTGCCTTGGTGATAGTGACCGGCTGTAAGAATGTGTGTTCACTGACTGAGTCGAATAATGGATAGCATTTTCTGTAAACAGTGAATGAGTCGAAACCGGGAAGATAATGAGGAAGTTTGACTGCTCCAAAAAACGTCAGAAATCACAGCTAACTACATTTACTTCTAACGTCATGTAGGATGTTTGATTGCAGCAATATTATGATGGAAGCCATTGTAGTTTTTAAACTATGAACACGATCCTTTTTAGTATATTTGGAAATGTGCCAGCGTATTTCACCCTGATTTGTGTTAGCCCGTAAGTGATTCAACTCTCAGCCAATCCATCCCAGTTAGAAAAAAGCAATTATGACTAGCTAATTCAGTTCGTCATGAAACACGAGTTGACTGCCGCATCCACGAGCGCACAGACTGACTTCGGGGATGATGTGTCTTAACTAATGATTAACTCTTAAAAGCACAATCATTGTGTTGAAATTAAAGAAAGTATCAGTATCGTATCAGTAACGTAGCTTAAGAATGAAAACAAAATGAGTTGTCTCATTCAAAGAATTAAGAAAAACCTATAGTGGATATCTGTTGGATCTCAAAGATATTGTGGATGTCGTCTTGACAACCACAGAAATTGGCAACTATGTCGGTAACTACTAACAGCTAGTTTATGTCAGAAGCGTAGGTGGTTGAAAAAAATTGAACATACCACTTATAAGTAATCCGGGAGACTTTCTGGCCCAGAAAAGAGGTACAAGTGAAAATTCTGTGCTTCGCCGGGCTTCGAAGAAATGACCGAAAATATATGGCTAGACTCGGCAAGTGCTATATCAGCTGTGCTACTGAATCACCTTACCTGAATTTTCTCTCGGTGGTTAGAATCCAACCGAGGCTCGGAATTTTCATCATTGTGTCTTACTGAGAATTTGATCTAGCGGTTCACACAGTTCAATCCGCACAGTATATGCACATTTTCCAGGGGAATATTTGGCGTTTGCTTACACCGAACACATTTTTACGGAACGTCTCAATAAGTGTCATACCCGTGAACTATGATGAATACCGGTTGATCATTTTATCATTACTTTTCAGTCAACCTCATTAGCTGTTCTCATTAGTCTAGTCTACTTTGAAAACGTCAACATATTCTTGCACGGAATTATTGATTTTGTGGAATACATTTAGTCCCAGCAACTGTCAGTGTAGCATATAAGCACCAACTCAATTGTTAAAATCAGTAAACGGACAAAACCATAATTAGTACCATTACTATTTTGTGCATTTTCCAAAGGTTAGCCTGTTGCAAATTTGTTAGATGTTTTCAGTCAGCATGTTGGATTTGATGGATTTGTCTTCTGATGGTTAAAGGCAAGCAAATAATATGTAGGCCGAGTGAGAAATTTTGACCGGCTGAGTGATTGGTAAATATCAACGGTCATGTAGGTGAAGCTTATACTGATATCAAATCTTCATATTTACTCTGAGTGAATGTTCAATTAACTGATGCAGTTTTGTAAACGTGTAATTAATCTTCTGAACGATAGTGCATTTCATACAAACTCTATTTACCGGATTAATTACGGGCCAAGCGCTAAAACTTACGCTGTCTCCATATTTTCTCAAAGGTATATCGTCTGTTTCACAAATATAATACCAGCTCTGTTTAATTAACATTTGAGCTGCATTCACAAAAGTTGATCTGGATATCTTTGTACAAAGTTGAAAAAGACATTTGACATGAATCAGCTACCATCACTAGCAGGATTTGTCAGGATTAACCGTTCGATAACTTTGTGACTACCCATAATAGTGTTGTGAGGTAAGAATGCGGATGGCACAAGGGTTATCTATTCAGGAAAGCAACACTTAAGTTATGCGTTTCAACAAGACAACGAACAAAAATACTCATCTGCCTACGATGCTGGACCCAGCAAGTCACGGTTACCACATATGTGAATGCTCACTTCCTTTACGTTTCGTTTGGTAACATCAACCATTCCATGCGATGTTGTACTTCGATGTTTCTTATTGTATTTTTCTTTTGATTACTTTAATATCAAAATCTATGCTCTGGCGCCCACTAGTGAGTAGCAGTGGTGTGAGCAGTGTGGCACGATCGCTCCTCCTAACCTCACTGTAGTGACGGTGTTTGAAGTTTAAAGGACAAATGTGATTTTGTCGTGTTTACAATTTCCACTTATTGTTTACCCATGTTCATAATCAACTATTGAAGATCTGTTATATCTAAGGCGTTCCGCTTTTAGCTACTTTTGTCAACAACGTTGATTTTCAAGTTAGATATGCTTGGATACGTGATTCTGTTGAATGAACGCATCTTGATCTCTAAATGAGGATGCGGTACAAGTTCAAACACTGGTAAATACTTTCCGCTAAGTGAAACAAGCTTTTTTAAGCTATTTCTTCGTATCAGTTGTTCTTTTTCACTGTTAATTATCCACATATAAACTGGTTCACTTTTCTCATAGTTATCAAAGTTTCTACTAACAACGGATTGCATTTTCAATAGATTAGCAAAGACTAATAAAAAGGTTAAATCTGAATCATTCTGCAACATAAAATACACAATATATGACGACAACTCTTTTGTACAATGCAGCACTTAATAACTGTTAGTGTTCTGACATTCATACTTGTGGAATACAAGCGCTGTTTAGTGATTTCGAAAAGAGCCTGAGTAAGTATGCTGTGGTCTATGTTCACAATCTCAATATCTATTGTTCTTCAATCCGCCACCAGGGTAATATATGCTGATTTGCAAAACGTCGGAGTATTTACGAAATGTCTGTTGCTTGACGGGCCAACTGCTTTTATTTCACGCGTCTTTTCATGTAATTACACTTTGTTTGCAATGAGTGGCTTAGAGTGTAATATCAGTGAAAATTTGTCTGCTTTTGTCTAACAGCATACACGAGAAATAGACTACGTGTTTCGGGTGGATTCAAAAACACCGAAATATCCTGAACCGGTTTAACTAACCTATACCCAAGGCATCTCACAGTTATATCATATGTCATTCTGAGGGACATTTTTTCGACAACTGTAGTCTCACATCTAGCTTGGTCATTTTCGTACAATTTCCAATTTCTGACTTTTGTCTCACACATACATGGACATGTTTTTTTCCTTTTGCACTGTTTTCGATCAGGGCACCAGGAAGTAAAAACTACTTTCGTTTAGTTCGTTTGCCTGAAGCTCAGTAAAAACGATGTCTTTATGATCTGTGACCTTTTGTCGGTGTCAGACATTCCCTTTTCCGTCATTAATTCTTTTTGTCTCATCTTTGGTCTGTTAGGACCACCACTTCCACAATTTATGTCAATGAAGCTAGCATAGAAACACAAAAGATTGGTCAGGATCAGTTTGTTTGCATGTTGTATACGGGTGTGTGTGTTTGCTTGCTTGCTGTATGAAGACAAACATATGGACGCCATTTTTGTGCCCGACCACAGACCAGGGTTGACCTAGAAATGGACAAAGCCTCTGAACTGACTGATGTTGGACAGCTTCCGATGTGGATCGCTCAGGCAAGTGTTCTGTCCCCAAACTGTTCTTTTGATTCAACCAGTATCGATCGGATTCGGACTTAGGTGTATAGATCGGTCTCATTCACTTCAACAGAAATAAAATATATTATCCTAGTCTTATGAATAATGTGCTGGCTGTCAAACTAAGGATAAACGCGTACATGCATGCGACATTTACAATCATACAAATGAATAAACTGAGTTTTTTAAAGTTCCTCCTCCAGGCTACCGTATACGATGTGACTAGTAGCATCTGAAGACAATATCTATCTCCATCTCATCTGCCTAGTTGGTCTATTTGAGATACTTGAATTTGTGTTTTTGTTGGAATGAATAGATAATTATGCATGATAGGGTGGCCCAGGGAAAATTTCTTGATAATCGTCAAGGTATTCGTATACAACACTAATGCAATATGTACCAGCCATCACTCGTACATAGACATAATCGGTAACTTCTCGCGATTGACTTTATCTTTTATCGGTGAAGTTTGTAAGGTAGCTGTCGATTAATTACCTCTTTCTATACTAGTGCGCTGTGTTAATCCATTTTATAGTTAATTGTATGGCGATTGGAGTGACTGGCTTTATACGTGTTATTAATACGTTCCAGTTTAGAACTATACACCACACGGTAGTTTACCATTAGGCAGTAAGCTAAGTAAAAGGCGGGTTAGATATTCTATTCAACCCAAGGTAACACAAAGGCACTTGCAGTCAACCGGACTCAAACCTGTAACTCTACCGCTGGCTATACTGTTTTTAACTTCTGCAAGCCTTCGGACGAGTAGCACAGAATATTCTAACGTTGTTCTGAAACAGTGACAGACGAGTGTTTATAGGCCGGATGAAGCCTGCCAACCTACCACATGACCCATTAGCATTTAGGTAAAATTTCTGTCGAGTTTCTCCACACTGAACTTGCCGAATAGGTCAACGTTTTCTCTACTTGATTACCACTGCAATCGATTTCAGACTTTTGGTACATACTGGCGATTAATAACCTCCGTAATGTGTGAGATGTTCGACTATTTTTATCTATGACTATGTATATTCTGGAAAAAAACAGTATTCAAGAAGAAAATATGTCAGACTTACGCATTCATCCTACACTTTTTAAGATGTCCTGAACCTGATCAATCGAGATTGGAAGTCTCAGTTTATCAGGGTTACCCAGGCTAGTTACCGAATTAGTAAGATGTTTTGGACGAAGATAGAATGACAGTGGATAAAGGCTTGTAATTTTTATAGTAACGGAAGATATAGAAACTTGTCCTTGCAATAGTCGTCCCTCTTTCTGAAGTTGACTTGCCAATCATACTCCTATTTCTCAGTATGGTGCGTTGAGGACTCTGTTAGCAGTAGGATACACGGTGGAAATTTCCTTTAGCAAACTTTCTGAAATAATTGTAAACAGGTGTGAATCAAGAAGAACTTACTCAAAACATCAGGACTTCTGCTTTCCAAAAAACAGTAATGTTATGCTCATCTTATTTCTTACTTCAAGTAGATGGTCAGCAACCATGGTTACAACCTGGTGTGCATTTCATCTAGCGTCAAATGTCCCTCGTACACGTTTGTATTCACAGACTACAGTTTATCGAGTGCTTCACCGTTGAGTGAATGGTCACTGATTTCGTACCGGAAGAAGTGTAGATGAAAGCCAAATTCAAACAGTGTCCAGGTAATCAACGCACTTTGCAAACTGTGAACAACATTTACGAAACTGTTTTCTTATTGAAATACCGTGCTGCACTATTCTACGAATCTTTTGTGATAGCCTTTGCAAGGAAATTCTGCTCTGGTTGACAGGTTTGATCGTCATTAATGCAGCTGGGTCAACTCTGGTTAGATCACTTTAAGTGTGTATTCACCTACACTCATGTGTCATCACTTGTTAACATCAAATGCCCTGAAAATCAGATGACCAGTAAGCATATTTTCTAATGTGGTGTACATATTTTGCTCTAAACAATTCCTTTTGTCTGGCAGATGTTTTGTGTGATTTTAACCACTCTGGATTAGAAAGTTGTCATCAACGTAATTTCCGTACAGCACTGGATAGTTCAGTTTACCTGAGATGTTCGCTTCCAGTTTGGCCACAAAGATATCTTCTATGACCGGACCAAGTGGACTGTTCATCGATAAACTTAGCCAGCGACTTTACTGTCAAAACGTTTTGGCGTTACCCGGGAACTATTCTAAACAGACTCTCTGCCTAGTTTCTCACACACAGGTGGAATTGTTCGCGTGTATCATCCGGCTTTACAAAATAAAGCCTGCCACAACGATAATCTGGTTTCTTTGGTACGATCAAAAATCGGTTGAATTGTGGAGATTGATCGGTGTATATCTGATTCTGTTAAAACTGATGTTTTTCTTAGTTACGTGACCATCGTGGAACATGGAGACACTTTTGAGCCGGTTTATGTAATAATGAATGAATTTCTGTGTAGGTACGTAACATTCGTGGCGACCATACTGTTTATACATGGTAGGAGCATGCTAAACTGTCATCAAATCCAAGTCGGCTTCCGGTTGAATCGGTGAAACTTACGGTACCCGAATTAACCGACAGCTGTTATGACCGTGCAAATCTCGTTCTAATCTTACTTGCTAACGTGTCAAAAGCACAGTCCATAAATCACTGTCGATTGTTGGTCCGTACACTTATCCACTAGGACACAGAACGGCTTTCGATGGTTACTGGAGTCAACGATTTATATGAATTATCAACCACTTCTGTGGCCACGATGGATATTTTCTCGATTTTTTCAGGTCACCCATAATTGGCTGGTCCATATCAGCCTACGGGAAAGGGAGACACAACTAAGGAACGTGGAACTGATTGGTCCTAACGTGTCGCGTAGTACGTGAATGAACGTTTTTGTTGATCCATCCAGTGTTTTGAATAGAGTAATCAAAAAGACTGACTATCGTGTTGTCGCAGTATGTTTGTGACGGCTTTTATGACTGATATCAAAGCGTTGGTTAGCTGAATATCTATGTTCCAAACTTGACTACGACGAACTCACACTGAGTTCAATTAGCAAGTGGTTTTTTATCTCGGAAATGATAACGAACGTTTGCTTCCTAAGATAGACCCGAAAAAGAACCTGTCCATCCAGTGAAAAATGATCGGTCACAGAAGAAACAAGGCTCCGTACTGATGAATATGTGTTCACGGTTATTTTAAAAATTCCTGTTGCACAATTAATTTTTCATCACAAGCGAAAGACATTTACGATTAGACCATTTAATTTGTTTGAATCGTGTAAAAGGGCTGGATCGTCTAGAAACATCTGATGACATTTCATTGCTACCGATATAAAAACAAACATATCACCCGGTATCTAATTTTCTGTCGCAGTAGATTTGTTTTGATTAGCCCGTCTCAGTGAATACACGAATGTATAACTGAATTTCGATACAAATAGATTCTAACTGCTAACTTTGGGGCCGGTACTTGTGCGTAAGAAGACTCCCTACCGTCAGGTTCAATCGAACTTTTAGAGGACCAGAGATTGTGTTATAACAAACAGAAAGCTAACACTAAGACAGAAAATCAGGCTGGAAGCTTAGTTAAATTCAAGAATCCTTGACACTCCTGGTTTGGGATTGATCTAACAACTTTTGTTGGAAAGAAACAAAAATCGACGTGACTCTTGTAAACCAAATATTTTTCCAGCTTGTACAGTTACACTAAAGAGGTTCGCCGCCCGCAGAAAATGAAGTTAATATCCTCACTTGCCCGTCAATTTTCCCCGTGAATGTTGATTCATAGAAACGTGTCAGGCTAAACCAGAACGGCTATTTGGAAACGGTTACACTCAAGGTACGACTTATGTCATTATTCAGAGAAGGTTTTCACGATTCATTGACTCAAAAATTCACGAGAAAGCGTTTGAAGTTTATCAAGCTCCGAATTATGGATAAGGAACGTTGACGAAAAGTCTCTCGGGACATTTCTGCAGGTGTCGATGCTGCTTAAGCCTGATGAGACACATGTATATGAACTAGGGCTTTCCTGAGGTTTATTCACTTAGGCCAAAAATTTCAACATACATCCATCGATCTCCAATATATCTGCAGGCATAGTACATAAAGTAATCACCGGTCTGTCTGATTGTTCTACGAACCATCAAGCAATTACACTGCGCATTAACCATATAAGGAATAAGTCCATATCTTGATCACTGAATGCAGACCACATTGGTGTAACGAAACAGAAACACTTTTAAATACGCTGGTGTTTACTTGGAGCGGACAGCGAAAAAACTGTTCACTGGAAAAGACTCTGACAACTGAGGGATTTTGTGTTGATGCCTAGCAATTCCCACCGACTCTAGATTCTAACTGGTTTGTAAGCTATAAGTTTTCAGCTGTAAAGATTCAATCAGTAAACCTGAAACAGTCTCACTTAAAGAAATAAGGGAGATGGGTATCGAGTAGTCGACGTACTGAACCACCTCATTGTGGTGCCAAATGTGCGGTCTCGGTGCAAACCTTGACTGGCTAAGAGTTCGGCAACTCCAGATAGAGAAGTCAGAAACAGTTTTTTGCACAATGTATCTCTCGAGCAGAGGCGGTAGCAATTAGCAAATGGAAGCCACCGCTCTGT